>OZ012703.1:25128352-25342198 GCA_963942595.1 Cylloceria caligata
AATGCCCTGGTTGAGTTGTGACGGACAACAATCAAGATAAATTTGGGTGTCGTCAGCAAATATCATGTGCTGTGAATTTTGTAATGCAGAACCGATGTCATTGATGTACAGCGAGAACAAGAGCGGTCCAAGGACAGAACCCTGCGGAACTCCTGACGTCGTAGGTAGCCACGTAGAGCAGTCTCCGTGATCATCAATAACTGCTTGAGTTCTTCCTGTCAGATATGAGAAATCCAGTCAAGAACCGAATGAGAAAGTCCGGTCTTCTTTAGTTTCAAAAGAAGTTGTAGATGCGGAACTGTATCAAATGCTTTACTAAAATCAAACAAAATTAGGATGGTCATGCGTCCTTCTATCTATATTACGCCTAACATCTTCGCAAATACGCAGAAGGGCTGACTGAGTGCTGAACCCACTACGGTATCCTGATTGACGTGCATCAAATATCTTATTGCTATCAATCCAATCAGTCAGTTGTCTATGAATAAGCCGCTCAAGTATTTTCGACACTTCAGACAGATTAGTTATTGGTCGCGTATCTGATGGTGAGAGAGGCTTTTTTATTTTAGACAAGGGCCGAAGAAAAGCTTTCTTCCAGTCCTGAGGAAACTCTGAAGATACAAGAGAGAGGTTAAACATAGCTGTTAGGATAGGGCAAGATACCGTAAGCGATTTGAATAAAGAGAACATGGAAATACCATCGGGACCAGCTGCATACGATGTTGAGTTTGAGTTGCCGGAGATAGTAAGATGTACTTGTGAGCAAGTAATTTCGGAAAAACTAAACGTTGGACGAACTGGCTGGATATTGGAACTGAGCCTACAAAACTCATCATGCGAACACGGTGGCAGTTGACTAGATATTTCAGAATAGAATGCATTGAGTTCCTGCGGTCTAAAAAAGAGAGAGAGAGAGAGAGAGAGAGAGAGAGAGAGAGAGAGAGAGAGAGAGAGAGAGAGAGAGAGAGAGAGAGAGAGGAGAGAGAGAGAGAGAGAGAGAGAGAGAGAGAGAGAGAGAGAGAGAGAGAGAGAGAGAGAGAGAGAGAGAGAGAGATTGATTGATTGATGTTTATTAGCTTTCTCAGCTATTTGTTGTACATAATTTACATGTTTATCTTACGTTTCTATTGAACTTATTTAATTTCGCTTATAATAAATGCTTTTAACATACTCTTGTATTGAACTAGTTTTACACAGCCTTTAACCTCTACTGGCAACGCATTATACATTTTCACTCCTTCGTAAAACATACTCTTTTGCGCATTTCTCGTTCTTCTAAAATGAATTACAATATTTTCCGCTTGACGCGTTTCCCGACTCGTTCTACATTTCACAGCTTGGAATTTACTCGTCAGTTCCTTCGGCAATAATTTCTTAACAGCCTTGAAAATAAATATACACACATTATAATACAGTCTCTGTCTCACACTCATAAACTGAACCGCTTGTAACATATCGTCCACATTCGTATACCGGCTGCATTGCAATATGACTCTCATCGCTCTGTTCTGCGCTATCTGCAGTTTATTCAACTCTGTCTCACCCATATCCACCAGCAGTGTTGCGCAATACTCAAAGTGCGGTGCTATGATTGCCTTATATACAACACATCTGGTGTATGCCGATATATATTGTCCTATTCTGTTCAGAAAACTCGTTTTTTTACCTATTTTTTTCAACATATACTCACAGTGGTCTTTAAATCGTAGCTTATCATCTATCATTACACCTAAATATTTAATTACCTCCACTCGCTCTAACTCGGTTCCATCCCTGCATTTCAATACAATATTCCCTCTCAATTCTTTTCTTACACTCCTCACAATCATATATTTGGTTTTTTCCGCATTCATTTTCAGTTTGTTCCTATTCATCCATCTTTCCACTATGTTTAATGCCCCATTCATCTTTCTTTCCACCTCCGCACTACTGTCTCCAGTAACATATAGTAGTGTATCATCAGCAAACATTTTTATTTCACAGTCTTCTGGACATATTTCAATTATATCATTTATATATATAATGAACAGCAGAGGCCCTAATACGGATCCTTGTGGTACCCCGTATTTCGTTGTAATAATTTCAGAAAATTCCTCATTAAACCTGACTTTTGCGTTCTATTGTTTAAGTATGACCTAAACCAATCTGACACTTTACCTCTAATTCCATATTGAGACATTTTTTCTATTAACAATTCTCTATCCACTGTCTCAAATGCTCGTTTTAAGTCCATGAACATTACTCCTACTATTTTTCCTTCGCTTATGTTTAATTTCCATTCGTCTATCACGGTTTGAATCGCCGTTTCACATGAAAATTGTTTTCTAAAACCCGACTGATGCTCTGTTATAACCTCATTTGATTGCAAATACTTTTCGATTTGACTCTTTACTTCCAACTCTAGGACCTTCTCGTACAGTGGCAACATATTAATTGGCCGGAAATCCTTCGCGCTATTGGCTTTCTCTATCTTTGGTATCGGTATGATCGTGGACGTTTTCCAACTATTAGGACAGCAGCCCTCCCTTAGGGATTCATTGATTACATCAACAAACTCCTGTTCAATTGCACTGAACGCCAACTGCAATATTTCGCTTGATATTCCTTCTTCTGTACCTTTCTTCTTCGGGAGTCCTTTAACTATTTTATCGAGTTCCTCTATTCCGATATTCTCGAAATTTTCTATGCTTCTTTCGTTTCCCACGCCACCACCCATCAAGATTCTTCTGCTACCTGGCCTTCCAGATGCATCTCTCTCTATTGAACTTACTATGTTATTAATACTTTCAACGTAAAACACATTAAATTTGTCAACTGTCCTTCTCTCCGCCATATCGCCCGATATTTCAAAATTTATATTTCCAATTTCTCTCTCTTTGGCTGGTCCCCCTCTAATAAGTTCTTTCAAGGTTTTCCACATTTTTTTAGGGTCGTTCTTATTGCAGTCTATCATATTCTCGTAATATATTTTTTTCTCTTTCCTTATCAATTTAACTACTGCATTTCTTTCTACTTTGAACTGTTCCCAGTTATCATCCTTTCCCTCATGAATTGCTTCCCTATAAGCATTATCCCTTTTACCTGCCGCCCTTCTTATCTCATCAGAGTACCATTTTTTACCTTCCCATATGTTTGGAATCCTAACTACCTTTTTTGGTGCTACTATGTCCAAAGTATCTACTATACTATCGACAAGCATCTTTGCCTTTCGATGTATATCTCCATCTGTCCATTGTCGCACGGAGTTTTTCAACACTGTTGTAAACTCTTTCACGTCAATTTTACTATAATTCCTAGCATTATACTCTCTCTGTTTCCTCTCTGTATTGCTCGTTCCTAATACTACTTTTACCCACGCATGGTCTGTTATTTTTGGTTCGTGTTCCACATGCACTTGCACACCTGTATTTGCAAATACAAGATCAATAATTGTTCGACTATCCTGCGTTATTCTCGTTGGCTCGTTTACATACTGTTTCATCCCTAAGCTTAACATTCCTAAAATTAGTTGTTTTTTATAAAACGAGTTTCCCTTGACATCTATGTTAAAATCACCTATTATTAAACGATCTCCTTTTATTGTTAACTCTCCAGTTATATCCTCTATGAATCTTATAAATTCCGCATCTGACGCACTCGGTGAATGGTACACCACTATTATAACTCCTTTATATATCTTATCATTGACCTCTATTGCTACACTCCAGCAGTTTGACTCAATTTTATTCTTCCTTACTAATTCATATTTAATACCATATCTTACGTATACTATTGCCCCTCCTGTGTTTCTATTTTCTGCATCGCACCTAATTGCACTATAGCCCGGCATATATACTTCACTGTCCCCGATTTCAGCAGTCACCCTCGTCTCCGATAACGCTATGATTGCAGGTTTCATTCTGTCAACCACCTGGTGTCGTATCTCTTCGTTATGTGCTAAGAGACTTTGCGTATTCGTGTACCATATCGTCTCTTCCTTCTGTGATTGCTATTCTATCCAGCCCGTTCTCTTCTTTTCCTCTTGCAACGCTCTTTTGTATGTTGGACATTCCCGGTCCAGCGCACTATGTTCAACATTTATCTTCAGATTGTACGTTTGGTTTTTAAACGCACAGTTTACACACTTACTCTTATTTATTGTACACTCTCTTGCGTTGTGTTTTCCTGCACATTTGTAGCAGGTTTCTTCTCTTGTACAATTCTTCGTTATATGATAATAGCCCCAGCACTTGAAGCATCGCTTTACGTTGACGTGATTGAAAACCGGACATTTTCTCCATCCCACGCTGAGCTTACCTTTTCTCAGTAGCTCCTCGTGACTTAGTTCATCTACTTCTAGTATTATTGATCCATGGTAGATTTCTCTTCTGTTTCGCTCCTGTTCCCTTCCCTTCATTAATCTTTTCACGATCTTCATCTCCCTTCCTTCGGTTTCCTCTATCCCATTCTGCTTTTTAATTGTGTCAACTAGTTCTTCATCGGTCAATTTAAGTTCATCTTCTTCCACATTTACTATTTTTATCTTCGGATTCATCTGCGTCGACTCAGTAAGTTTAAAACCCTCACCCATTCTATCCTGTACTGCGGCTTTCAGTATTCCACTTTCTTCTCCCGATTCATATCCCAGGATCACAGTTCCATTACTGCCTTTTTTCAGTTTTGTTATTCCCACCGTCATACTCTTTATATCCACCTTCTCTTTTATCTCTCTTTTAGTTTTTTCGCTTTCCTGTTGTACTTTTGGTTTGATGATGATCACCTTTTCCTTTTTTTTTCTTTCACTATATCGCTGTAGGTTACCCTTGCGGTGCTCGAACCTTCTCCCTGTATCATTATTTTCAGTTCCTCTATCTGTTGTTTCACACCTTCCATTTCTGCACTAATTATCTCTTGGATCATCTACTTTATTCCATTCTTGCACGGGATTTCGTCCTTTATTGTTTTCACTGTTTTTATCAGCCAGTCTATGTTTGCGTCACCCGTTATCGATGAACTCATACCTCTGGTTCCTCTCATCGCTAGATCAAAATATTCACCACACAAAACCGATCACATTGACATAGTTTTCACATTATTATACCACTTCATTCCACTATATAATTATGAGTATTACGGAGCGTCTGACAAACACGTCTGCCTTGTCTGAGAGAGAGAGAGAGAGAGAGAGAGAGAGAGAGAGAGAGAGAAAGAGAGAGAGAGAGAGAGAGAGAATTAGAGAATTAGTGAATTATAATTGAACTCTCTCTCTCTCTCAGTCCTCAGTGTATACTTTATAATATTTCGAGCGAAATTTACACCTTGAATAATTATTTACAGCCGTGTCTTTATCACAAATAGCTACACATACGGAAAATTATTGCGTTGGCAACGCAACACCCGATGCATGATCAGCTATATGACCACGGTACAGCACAATTATTTCGGACAAAATAATTTTCAAATAATTTAAAAAAGGTGGTGACGTGCTGGAGCGCTGCGTTAAAGAATTTCTTGGATCCGATGATCTTATACGCTGCTGCACGAGGCGTTTCACTGACGACTATCTTTTCACGGGTATATGATACCACCTCGTCCATACACCGCTGAATCGGTTGATATCGTGTGTGTATATCTCGAGCGAAGTGCTTTGCAGTCAAATCCGGGTTTACGTTCGCTCCCAAGATTGGCGCTTAATCCATGCTGCGGAAAGTTTGGTCAGCGCGAGAATCTCGCGAAAACCGTTATCGTTTTCACGCGCTCGGAGCCAATGAATTTACTAACGAGTCCGGAGATTGAGGAGACGAGAATGCTACCGGATAATCACAAGATCATGTATGTGAACTATGTTAGCAACCGCGATGCTATCCAACCGTCCCCGACAACAAACGCCGTGATTGCAGCATACATGACGGCACAGGCTCACTTAAAACTGTGCAGTTATCTTGAGGGGCTCGAGCGGCGAATATTGTACTGCGGTACGGACTCCTGTATTTACGTGGGTCGCCCCGGTGGCAACGGGTTTGAGCCGCCAATCGGTCAATTTCTGAGAGATCTCACGGATGAATTAAGCGAATACGGGCCTGATGATTATATAACTTCGTTCGTTTCGGGAGGACCAAAATTTTACGCATACCTTGTTCGTAAACCCGACGGTACGATTATTGAAAAATATGAAATAAAGAGTATCCCGCTAAACTTTGTGAATAGTCGTCACGTAAATTATGATGCATTACGATCCTCCGTGACAGGAGCTAGGAGCGTACCTATTATTTAAAAATTCGACGCTATTCGACGCAAGGAATTTCATCAGGTAGTAACGTGTAAAGGAGCGAAATCATGCGAACCTGTTAACACGAAGCGAAAGCGGAATGAGAAGTACTCTACTGTACCGTATGGCTATTGTGAAATACTCTAATTAGTATAACGTAAAAAGTACATAGTCATATGGGTAAATTAGCGGTATTTTAAAATAATCATTTTGTCTTCAACTTCATGTATCGTATTTACTGTGTACAATACGTGAAAAAAAAATAAATATTGATTTATTATGTATAAAACCGTTGCTTGCTTGTTCTTATTGTGCTGCTATTCGTAGCAGTACGGTGATAAAATCTAATTTCGCGAGGGCTTACCACAAGCAGCGGACTACTCGAATAATACGAGGCCTAAACTTGGGGTCATTGACGATCTAATGCGGGAGGCATCGAACAATACCGTAGTCGATCTTTTCACCAAGGGTAGCCATCATAAAAATCTTAGTGTCATCTTCATCACGCAAAATTTCTTCCATCAGGGTCACGCGCAGCGCGATATCTCCTTAAACGATAATTATATCGTTGTCTTCAAAAATCCGCGAGATCGCGCGCAAATTCAACATCTAGCACGCCAGTTATGTCCCGAGAATCCGAGATTTTTGCAGGAGGTATATTTCGATGCAACAGCTGCTACGCACGGCTATCTATTATTCGACTTGAAACAATCGACGCCTGATAATTGTCAATTTCGTAAAGCAATATCGTTGCCTCGCAATTTGCATAGCAGCGCCGTCGGTAAAAAAATGACATGGGATCGTAACGGTGTTGTTCCCATAGACGGCAGAAGAATGTTTAATTCCAGTATCGTTGATCTTGTTAACGATGCCATGCAAGCTAGAGAATGCGAGAAACCCATCGGTCTATCTCACTTTCCCAAACTCCTGCGAACGATAAGGATACCACGCGAATTTATCGGCAATCCCGAGTTACTACACGAGCCTACACCTACATCATCCTTGACACCGCAGCGGCGTCTCAACGACACCCTAGTGAATATTGATCCCCGACACAGTAAGAAAAGAAAAAGAAAAAGAATCCATTTAACTGGTCATCGTTACAATTACGAAAATTCTTTAAGAAATCTATTATGACACCGCTCATCCTGCATCCTATTGGCGAGCAAAAAATTTGGCCCAGGTGGATCGGAGAGTAGCGCGAAAAAACGTTTTACCATGGCTTGAGACACAAGATTCATATAGCATGTTTATTTTTTAGCCTTTTAGTTTCAGATTTAGCCGATCTTCGCTCGATAGCTACGTACAACGATGGGTACGCATGCATATCTGCTTGTTGTTATCGATGTGTTGAGCAAATACGCGTGGGTCGAGGCTTTGCATGACAAAACGGGCGCAAATGTAGCCCGCGGTTTCACACGCATGCTCGCACGGAGTTACAATCGTCGCCCGCAGCAATTGCAGACTGATCGAGGCAAAGAATTTATTTCAGCAAATTCTCAAGAAAAAGAATATCGATTTTCGCGCTTTTCGTAACCCCGACATTAAAGCCTCGATTGCCGAACGCTTTAATCGCACAATAAAAGAGCGAATGTGGCGTTACTTTACATACACGCGATATAAGCATTACATTGATGTTTTATAACATTTTCTAGATGCTTATAATCACACTAGACATAGCGGAACGCGTATTCCTCGGAGCGAGGTGGCCCTCGAAAATGCCTCTTTAGCCCGATAAATTTAGTACGGTGTTATGGGCGTAACGCGAGAAAAACTAAAAAGCCTAAATACAGTGTCGGTGACTTAGTACGTATCAGTGCAGCTAAAGCAGCATTCGTGAAAGGATATGAGCGTGGTTGAAGTAACGAGTTATTCAAGATTCAACGAATATCAGCGAATGGAGAACAATTAGTGTATATTTTACACGATCTAAATAACGAGACTATCAACGGTATTTTCTACCAGGCAGAATTATCGCGAGTACGAGTGCCTCCATCACCTGAGAAGACGAAAGAGAAGAAGAACACAAAGAGGAAGAAAGCTCGGAATAACCGTCCCTGATAGGTATGAGCTCCAAGGATAGCTGTTTCTTTATCGTACTATCGAGCAACAGTAGTATGCAGTATTTTCCGGATAATTCGACGACGTAATTTATTACCAAACTTTCGCGTCAAATACGTTTGCACGGATAATGGTCTATTTTTCTTGTGGATATTGTTTATCCGATGCCTCTTTTACATGTTCTTACTGCAGCAAATCTCGTAACTTTTAAGGATGGTGATTATGATTTATAAGGTTTTAATCTTTACCACGGAGACGCCTAGATAAAAACCAAGTTCCATCTGGTGTATATCGCTCTATAAAAGCTCTTTTGGAGGGTATAAATAAGTTACCTCACGTAGCCGGTCATCTGCGCATTAAATCGCTTGCGAGCAGGCAGGTCGAAGTCGCGGGCGTATGCGACGATCTGCAATACCACGACCTTCGCGTATCGTCTGCTATCGTAAGGCTATTAAGATTCTCGGAAGAGGACTGTAGGTCTGCAATGATAGAACGGCATTGCGAATACACAGAGTAGATCCCTGCATCTCTCACCGGTTCTATACCAGGCAGAATGTTTCTATATACCGATATCTGGGAGAGCTATATTACAGGCGACGTACAGTTTCCCCATTTACGAGTTGTTCCCATTGATGCTGACGACTGTCAGTATGATTCGATAAAAATTAAATCGTTTTCGGCGCCACGATATACACCTCTCTTGCGCAACAATTCACACACTATCGAGATCGAAATATGAGATACGTTTGGAAATCCTATACCATTCGAACGGAGAACGTTGACTGTGACACTACATTTCAAAAGGTCCCACGATTGATTACGCTTCTATGGATGATATTGACAGTGCGCAGCATGGATGGGACCGTCGCAAGTACGGCGGTATTAGCCATGTTTATATCGGTACGCCTAATCAACGAGGACACGGTATCGGCAGCTTTCTCGGGGGTCTGTTTCGTCCAGTGTTACCTCTTTTAAATAAGGGCGCTAAAGCAGTTGGAAAAGAGGCATTGCGAGCTGGTGTAAACGTAGCCGCGGATATCCTCGATAGAAATATAGCCGTGAACCATGCCATTCGCGAGAGAGTTCGAGAATCAGGCGGTACTCTCAAACGCAAAGCCTCTGAAAAAATTGACAATCTCATACGGGGATCTGGTTATAAAAAGTGCACAATTTCGCGAACTCCTCATTCATCGAACGAACGTAAACCACGACGTATCTCCCGTAAAAAGAAAAGTATAATAAAGAGAAAAGTAATAAATAAGAAGAAAAATAAGAAGAAGAAGACTGGTCAACGAACGATTGCAGATATTTTTGGATAGCTGAAACAAGATAGCTTTTCTATATGCGCACTCGTGCGAGTGTCTTCAATCGGAACTTGTATTATTTTCACTCCCACCGACGCAAACTACTATCGAAGGCTCGAATTGGGTATATTGTAAACCAATTTCTTCGCTAACAGATGATTCACATATTAAATTTGTTATTCCTTGACAGGGTGATGAGTACATCGATCTCGCGCATACTATGCTTAGTCTGAGAGTGAAAATAACATCTCTTTCTACGGAAATTGCGGCGGGTGCAGCACCGAAAGTAAGTACCGGCCTTGTAAACAATCCTTGCATTCTATGTCTAATCAGGTAGATGTATACCCGAATCAAAAACTAGTTTCACCTCCGAAGAATGCCTACGCTTATCGAGCGTACATAGAAACACTTTTGAATTACGGCCCAGCTGCCAAAAATTCGCTTCTCACGAACGTTCTCTGGTACGGTGATACATCTGGAAAATTGGATGATATTACATCGGGAAATGCGGGTCTTGTAAAGAGAAAACAATTTTTAAATGTCGGAACAACCGTAGACTTGCTCGGCCATCTGCATTGCGATATATTCAATCGGGAGCGGTTCTTTTTACCAGGCGTCGAGATGCAACTACGGCTCGTGCGGTCTAGAGATTCATTTTGTCTTGTGGGCGATACAAAGAATGGTCAATGCGGCTTAAAGATTCTCGAGGCATCGCTTCTCGTTCGTACAACAAAAATATCTTCTGGTGTGCTGCTCTCGCATGCCAAAACTCTGGCAAAATCTACGGCTAAGTGTCCTCTTACGAGAGTCGAGATAAAGACCGTTTCAATACACTCCGGTGTTCATGAAGCGACTATCGATAATATCATTCTAGGTCAATTGCCAAAGCGTATAATTATCGGTTTTGTCGATAACAAAGCGTTTAACGGCGACTTCCATAGGTATCCATTCAATTTCCAAAATTACAAGATAAATTATCTCTCGCTGTATGTAGATGGTGCTCAAATACCTTCGAAACTGTTACAACCTGATTTCACAAAAAATCATCTGTATGTGGATGCTTTTCAAACGTTGTTTCGGGGAACTGGAATACATTTCTTGAACGATGGTAATTCGATCGATCGCGATAATTATCGCGATGGATACTGTCTGTCTGCTTTTCATTTGACACTCGATCTTTCGGTGAACAACAATTCTAATGGGAATTTAATAAACCACGGTAGTGTGAGAATAGAGGTACGATTTGAGGATACGCTTGCTTCAACAGTGAATTGTGTAGTCTACGCGGAATATGATAATGTCCGTGAAATCGATACCTCTCGGCAGGTAATGGTGGATTTTATCAGATAAGCGAAATAATGTGCCGATGTCGGAATAAAATTGTTTCATGTTAAGAGACGTAGAAGCGTCTTTGTGAGTAACTAATCAGTTGAGCTTGAGCCTCTGTACAGATTAAACGTGAAAATGGATATCGTAGCAGTGGATAGACCGTACTCTGCTGATTGGATCGTCGCACCCCCATGTCACTTTGCCGAATTACCGCAGTATTCGCGAAGCCAGAATAATTTTCTCTCGAAATATTTTTACGGTCTTGTATGGTACGAGGGCGTTGTGAGAAAAAATTGTCTTCGCGAGCACCCGTTTAACTGAGAATCATACATGTATGTTTGGTCGGCAGACGAAGATGAAGAGAATAAGAAAGAAGAGAAATCTTCACCATGTAGTCGTGACATAAGCGACGATGCTGTGAAATCAATTTTTCATATATCCGACTTACAAAGCGTATAGGTCATCAAAGAGAGAGGTAAGAGTTTTAGCGTGAAAAAACACTTTTTTGCGTTTTTTTTTTTAAATATGGATTGAGCAAATTTATTGGAACCTTTTTTACATTATTAAGTATGATTTCAGCAACACTCAGTAATTTTTTGATGCGAAAATATCGACAAACAAGCCGGTGACGGAGCTTTTCCAAGAACGTCTTTGGAAATAGACGATTTTCGGTGTGCACTGTATCTCAGCTGGAAATCATCTAAAATAAGAAACCATTAAAATTTAGTCAAAGTATCATCAAATCCTCTCCCCAACGTTCTCCGATTATTATTTTTTTTCATTAAAAAATTTTTGGTGATCATTTAAAGTGAAAATTGCTATTTTTTACGAAAAATACCGCCATTTTGTAAGTGGAAAACCCCCGTAATGTAAAAAAAACGTCTCAAACTTAATGTTGGGGGGAGGTATTTCATATGTAGAAAGTGTGTACTAAGTTTGAAATGAATCGGTAATGTAGTTTTTAAATAGCAGTGCACACGGACTTTTAAAAAGTGGTTTTGAGAAAAACGCGTTTAAAGATTTAAGACAAAAAAGTGAAAAAAAAAAATTTTTTTTCAACTTACACTGAATTATCGATTCCAGCTCCATAGAGTAGACTCCCTGCAGCAGCTTCGATGTCTTCAGCTTCTTTTTTCTCAAGACTTTGCCTTATTTTGGCTTCTTTGCTCTGCTGCTGAGCTGGTGTCCCGGAGAAATTTTTCAGCAGTCGTTTCGACGTAGGAGCAAATCGATGCGATAGTATCTAAATAAGACGGTTTGGATAAAAAATTACTTGCAATGTCTATTAGACCGCAAAACATATTGCAGCCTGCTAAACCCAAACCTAATGTACGCACTACGAAAGCAAATCGAGTGTTGATTTCGTAGCGATGACCAGTTTTCTCACTCGACGGTATATAGCGTGGATCACAATTGGCACATTTTACCTGGAGTTGAAAGCCAAGACCTTCTTTTGTGCAACTTTTGAACTCAACTCAACCATCACACTGACAAGGAAGCATAGTTTGGTGTCCCCCTCTGATTTTGATAAAACTCACGTATGTTGTAAAGCATCGAAAACTAAAAGACACGTATTTTTTTTATCGGCAGAAAAACATTTCTAAGGTGTGAAATCGCCCTCCAAAGTTAGGGGTGATTATGCAGTTTCACCCCTGCAAATGAATTTTCTTCTTCAACTTCACGTGGGATTTTTATCGTCTCCAATGAGGAGTATTTTGGTTTTTGTTTCATTAAAATCGGTTGACGCTTTCTGGGCGAAACTGCATAATCACACCTCGACATGCCTAACTTTGAAGGGCGATTTTACCCCTTAGAAATGTTTTTCCGCCGATAAAAAAAAATACGTGTGTTTTAGTTTTCGATGCTCTACAACATACGTAAGTTTCATCAAAATCGGAGGGGGACACCAAACTATCCTTCCTTGTGAGCACATTTAACTACACTGAGCACATTTAACCACACTTGAAATTGTTGAGAAAACAAGCCAAAAATCGATGATTCTATAATGCTTTTCAACGTCTTCTGGCACGCTCGCACTGGTATTCAACTTTATTTTTTTCGATGATGCACTCTTCGTATTAGCTTCATCCTTATTTTGTTTCATTAGAATAGGCATTTTTTCGTTGTGCACGAATAAGTTCTTGTACCTCTTCGGTCATCTCTCGAAACTTTAGATACTCTCGGCATTTTTCAACAGGAAATATTTTGACAAAATTATAAATTCACTGAGAATAAGCGCACGATCGAACGTACAACAACTAACTGACGTGCGTTTCTCTTTTACAGTGTATAATATACATATATAAAATATGTATTTACCGGTTTAGTTACCTGTTTTTGCTAAATAGAAATTTTTCGAAACAGAACAATTGGCCAGAACGATCGCCAAGTGAATAAACTGTATACCTGCTCGCCAGAACGATCCCCAAGTGAATAAACTGTACACTTGCTCGCCAGCTGCGCGCTGTCTTTCCGAGAGAAGACTAACTAGTCAATAACTTCGACAGTTTTGCTCTGATCGACTTCAAATTTTGAGACTATATTTTTCAAATGTTTAAGTATAAGAAAAGACAATAAAATCGATTTTTCAAAAGTGCAAAACCTTACGCCCCCTTAAATTGTCAGTGTTCAACATGAACACTAGGTAAATCTACGAGAGCTCCAGTATTTACCAATTTGAACCGTTGGCGTATACCCAGCTGACAGAATTCCTCGTGTATGGTCGTTACCGGTCGGACTCGTAGTTAATACGGATAACCACAACGGACCTGGAGAGCATTTGATCGCCATGTATGTTACCCATCATGGAAAAGGAATGTCATTTGATAGCTACGGGCTACCACCGGTTATACCGCAATATCTCGCACGACTACCAAGAAACTGCAAGTTCTATCGGTACGCCCTCAATCATCTACAGAGTAATACGCCGGATGAGTGTGGACAATTTTGTATCTTATTCCTGCATCTTATGTCGTGCGGCTTCACCATGTCGCGATTCAATAATCTCTTTAGCGATAATGTAATGAGAAACGATAGAATAGTATGTGGATATTACAATACTTTTGCCTCTCGACAATCAGACAGAGATAAAAATAAATTTAACAGGGATTTTGCCTGCGACGGTAAATGTGTGTAAAGTGTTCAGTTTTCACACCTATCACGCACACACTCAACTCGTGCACGCACTACACTCACAACCATATGCTGTTCTTTGTTTACCATAGTACCCACACCACCTCACTTCACTATCTCCGCGCTACCGACACTGGCGAAGCACAGTGGGTATCGCGGCAGTGGAAAAGTGGGGCGTTGGAGGTAGCCGCGCGGTAGAGGAAGAAGTGGGGCTAGGAGTAGGATAGAGCAAAGGTGTATACATACTGCTTACGTAACAGAACTTATCATTCGCGAAATTAATCACAAACTGTGTCACGCTGAAGCTAAGCTATGTTATATGCAATAGGAGAAAAATATTGGCTTCTAAATGGTAGAAATTGTGTCATAGGAGTAATTCGAAAATGCATAGCGTGCTATCGGTGGAAACCCTCGATTTCCGAGTGTGCGATGGGTAACTTACCAAAAAATGGACTTGTAAGCTCAAGACCAAATAAAAAAAATATTGCAATAAGGTCTAAATGTACGTATCTGTATTTGTAGGTTTTGTCACCAAAGCTGTTCACCTTGAAATAAGTGACTCAAGTAAGTGACTTAACGAGAGAAGCATTTATAACGAGCTTGAAGCGACTGTTCATGCGTCATGGCAAATCTCGCATAATTCAGTCTGATAACGCGACAAATTTTGTAGGCGCAAACAACCATTTAAAGAAAATGTTCGGGTTCATATACGACAATGAAAATCAAAAAACCATTAGGCGCTTTCTGTCTGATCGGGAAATACGGTGGTCGTTCATACCTCGTCGTTCGCAAATTTTGGTCGAATTTGGGAGCCATTCGTAAAGAGTTTACAGCAGCATATGCGCCGTACATTTAGAGATACCTTGTTTACCTTCTAGGAATTTAATACCTTTGTGATTGAGGTAGAAGCTATTTTAAATTCACGTGACTCCTCACGATGATGTTTGCTGATCCGAATGATCCACTTCACACGGAAGCATGACTTCACGAATACGATTTCAAATCGGCTACGGCAGCCGTATGGCAGCACATACAAAAGGTAAGCCAACACTTTTGGGAGCGCTGGAATAAAGAATATTTAAACGAGCTGCAGCAGCGTACCAAATAAATAAAGGGTGGATCCTACAGTATTAGCATAGGAGATCTGATAATACTTAATGAAGATACCACCGTTGCATTGGCTCATCGGTAGAGTGATAGCTACTTATCCTGGTGATGATGGTATAGTCAGAATGGTGACCGTCAAAACGGCGAATGGAGAGTACAAGCGAAGTGTAAAGAAGATATTGCCACTAGTTCATTCAAGGGGGGCGGTATGTTGAGATCCACAAAAAATATGTACGGCCCTGCGCTTCGCTGCCCTTCTTTGCACTCGCCAGCGTGCAGAAGTTAATATAGACACGCGAGGGCTCAAGTATAGTTGCACGTCGCGAGGCTTGCCCAAAAAGTAAGGATAAAAGGCATTAAATTTCATATTTTTATTAAATATGTCGTTTTATTCGTCCACTAACATCAATCCCATTAAAATAAGTCGTCTGAAAATGAAACGTTTTGCCACTACAGAAAAGAACGCTTCACATGCATATACAAGCATTACACGAGGGTACGGTTGCAAGCGTGTAGATCTATTATTTACTAACATGAACACACAAATGCAGGTAGAATATGAATAATAAATAATGGATCATGTATGGATGAAACGTCATATTAGGCACGATCGAAGAGGAATCTCTGTCTCTCTCTGTCTATCTATCTCTCTCTGTCTCTCTCGCTCTGTCTCTCTGTCTCTCTCTGTCTCTGCCGCTGTATTTACTAATATGAACACACAAATGCAAGTAGAATATGAATAATAAATAATGGATCATGTATGGATGAAACGTCATATTAGGCACGATCGAAGAGGAATCTCTCTGTGTCTCTGTGTCTCTCTGTCTCTCTGCCTCTCTGTCTCTCTGCCTCTCTGTCTCTCTGTCTCTCTGTCTCTCTGTCTCTCTGTCTCTCTGTCTCTCTGTCTCTCTGTCTCTCTGTCTCTCTGTCTCTCTGTCTCTCTGTCTCTCTGTCTCTCTGTCTCTCTGTCTCTCTGTCTCTCTGTCTCTCTGTCTCTCTGTCTCTCTGTCTCTCTGTCTCTCTGTCTCTCTGTCTCTCTGTCTCTCTGTCTCTCTGTCTCTCTGTCTCTCTGTCTCTCTGTCTCTCTGTCTCTCTGTCTCTCTGTCTCTCTGTCTCTCTGTCTCTCTGTCTCTCTGTCTCTCTGTCTCTCTGTCTCTCTGTCTCTCTGTCTCTCTGTCTCTCTGTCTCTCTGTCTCTCTGTCTCTCTGTCTCTCTGTCTCTCTGTCTCTCTGTCTCTCTGTCTCTCTGTCTCTCTGTCTCTCTGTCTCTCTGTCTCTCTCTCTCTCTCTCTCTCTCTCTCTCTCTCTCTCTCTCTCTCTCTCTCTCTCTCTCTCTCTCTCTCTCTCTCTCTCTCTCTCTCTCTCTCTCTCTCTCTCTCTCTCTCTCTCTCTCTTTCTCTCTCTTTTGTACGGTTGACGTGAATAGACGTGTACCGAAGCGCTACGTACTTTAACCCCTTTGTGCGAGGAGAGGGAAGTTTAATATTCTTTTGTGATAGCTCTTTAGTTGCTCAGTGAACTTATTTAGTAATGACTTAAAATAGTCAAACATGCACCAAGAATAAAACCAGTTAATTGTGTTTTAAACGGATAATCGCTTCCTCACAACGGACATACTTCGAGGCTAGTTTGCCACCACGTCGATCTTCTGCGCACGGTTTAAATGTGTGTATTCGAAACATATTACTCGAATTATAAAGTGGTGTAAACTTTACGGTTGGCAGTGTGAACTCTCCTACCACCTTTACATGTGTCAACTCATACTGCTTAAATACTCGGATCTGTACAGTACTAGCAAGATGATATACAATCAAGGTCATTGATGTTATTGTCCTGAGTGTGTGTGCTTCTACTGTGGACGGTACTATCTTTATATGTGTGTGTGCTTCTACTGTGGACGGTACTATCTTTATATTAGCAGTATACCTACACGAGTGCATGACAACAGCTTTGGTTCTGCTTTAGTTTACTGATCTTTTCATATGTGCGAACCCTGTGCGTCATTGTGTATATACTGTCAGTTTATGATTTGGGATTTTAAATCAGATGCTGACCAGCACTTATCTTTAACCAACTAAATAAAATGTTATCACACTAATTACCGTTATTACCGTAGGAATGCAAGCATAGTTTATGCATCACTGACTTATATTATAAATTCAATCTTTCTCCCTCTTGTGTTGCGGTGGGTGGTGCTTGCGGCTGAGCAGATTCTCTCTCTCGTCCACACAACTACGACCAACGCTCACACACATAATGTCGCAGACTCGTTGCGGTGTCTGCAACAAATTGACTCGAGTAGGAGAGAGGATTAAATGTACAGGAGAATGCAACCTGTCATTTCACTCCACGTGTGCTAAAGATAAATTCGCTTTTGACCTTGACGAACCAAACACAATAAACCAGTTTCGCTGCGACCCGTGCTCAATGCATTGATCTAACATCTTACAACGCACGCCTCCGAAATCAAAAGATATCACTCTTGACGACGTTATGCGTCAACTGCAATCATCACTCGACGTTATGCGTCAAATACAAGTATCAAGCGCTTCTACTGATAACAAATTAGAGAAAATCCAGGAGTCACTCACTGGTGTTGAATGCAAAATTGCTGATCTTGCTATTAGCCAAGAGGCCCTAATTAGTCGTATTACCACCCTGGAGACTCAGTCGGAGAGTACCCGCGAGGAGATAGCTGTCATTAAGAAGGACAACCACTCGATGAAATCACGTCTGGAATTATTGTCGAATCATGTATCGAAGATAGATGATCAACCTCACAAGCTTTCGACATCTGTTGCATCTTCTTCGCTATTGCGTGCAGAAGTCACCATATCAGGAGTACCATCATTTATTGAAGACACACCTCAAGTTATTGTCGAGAAGTTTTCCCAAGCTCTTGGTGTCACGAATCTCCTAAGTGACGTCTTAGAAATTCGCAGCTTCGACAAAAATAAAAATCGTTCGATCGTAGGACAGAACAATTCAACACCAATGACATCTAATGCGAATCACAATATTCCTCACATTTATTTAGTGACCTTAAAATCGCAACAAGTTAGAGAATATATCATCGGCAAAAAGCGAGCCAAAAAAAACCTACCGCTTAGTGAAGTTTTTGATACAGACCAACGTGGTTCAATATATGTAAACGAGTACCTTCCTGCAGCGCTCTATAATCTATTACGCCTTACAAAAACACGAGCGGCTGAAAGAAAATACAAATTTGTGTGGACACGCTCGGGAGTAATTTATGTTAGAAAAAGCGAGGGTCATCCATCGATCAGCATTGTTACGCCTGCAGATTTAGAAAAACTAATTTGACTACCTACATGTCGATCGGTTGCTTCTCCTTTATTGTCGTCTCCATGTTTAAAGATCGCTCAATTCAATGCTAATTCACTGCGAGCACATATGGAACTCATTCAATCGACCATTGCCGAGCACGCTTTCCACATTATTTCTGTGTGTGAAACGTGGCTTCATTCGTATGTTTCAGATGACTTAGTATGAATAAATGATTACTTTCTTATACGCAACGATCGTGAAGGTAGAGAAGGAGGTGGTGTTGCATGCTATGTTCATTTGTCCCTAAAAGCTAAAGTTTTGACATCTTCGCCGATAGAGTTTTCGAATGGACCAGAATATTTAATTATTGAAATTACAGGGTCAAATTCAGAGAAACTGTTGTTCGCATCTGTGTATAGACGACCGAAAGGTCGAATGCTTGGAGATTTCATGCAATCTTTATCTTGTTTTTCTCATGCTTATAACAATATTATTATTGCTGGCGATCTCAACTGTGATCTAACTAGTAATAATTATGAGTCAAAATATCTACGTCATTTAGCTTTCTCATAGTCGCTTCACATTGTTGATTCACTACCGACTCATCATACTCCGACCTCAGACTCGTGGATTGAGGTGTTCATTATCGATAGCGAAGATAAGATACAATCGTTTGTCAAGTCAAAATCACCGTACATAGCAGGCCATGACCTGTTAGAACTGCGTTACAAGTTTGATACTAAAGCCATAATCAATCACACTATCACTCGCCGTGCTTATAAAAATCTAGATGTCACAGGTTTTTGTGACTCATTGTCAAATAGTTTTAATATTCCCATTCTTCGCGACTGCAATCCAAATTTAAATTCTATTGATAATTTAAGAAGACATACATCACCAAACAGTATTAATATGATTGTCGATACGTTCTCAGAGATATTTTTAAGATCTTTAGATAATTATGCACCGTTACAAACTCTTCGTGTATGTCGACCGCCTGCGCCTTGGCTCTCACAAAACTTGAGAGACCGCATATCTTTAAAAAATAGATTATATACTAGAGCACGAAGATCAAACAACCTTCTAGATCTATCTATTTTCAAAGAACATAGAGACCAACTTAAGAATGATCTAAAACAAGCCAAAAATCAGTATTATATTCTGAAATTGACTGATATTACTGAACCGAATAAGGTATAGAAGACGCTAGCAACACTGGGTCTAGCTAAGTCTTCACGTCTATCTCCGCTCAACTTCTTTGAACCGGATGAACTTAATGCTTTTTATTCAACTGTGTCCAGTCAACTACCGCCATGTTCTTATAGTGAGTTTAGTACTCTGTGTTCAGTTGTTCAGTCACCACAAAATTTATTCCATTTTACTGAAATTACCACAGACCAAGTTTGCTCCGTTATCACATTTGCTCTAGTTCTAAGTCTTTTACGTTTGGTCCTGATAAAATTTCGCTATTCTCAGTAATTAAATCAATCCAGGCTTCATGTCAATTACTAACGAATATCTTTAATATGTCTTTACAATTGTCCGAGTTTCCGAAGTGCTGGAAGAAAGCTTATCTTCGCCCATTATCTAAGATTAAAACACCCCTCTCTCCGTCTGATACACAACCGATAGCGAATCTTAGTGAGCTGTCGAAAGTACTTGAGCGACTAGTGCACAGGCAGATTACGGATTGGATTGAGGAGAATAATATATTCGACCCACGTCAAACAGGGTATCGAAGCGGTCATAGTACACAATCTGCACTACTGCGCATATGTGAAGATGTCAGGTGAAATATAGATAAAAGGCATATTACTATCCTAATCCTATTTGATTTTAGTAAGGCGTTTGATACTGTCCCCCATCTGGCACTTCTCTTAAAACTCAAGAAAATAGGGTTTGCGGAACCAGTACTTGACTGGATTTTTTCTTATCTGACAGGGAGGACACAAGCGGTGGTAGATGAGCATGGTAGTTGCTCTTCCTGGCTATCTACTACCTCGGGAGTGCCTCAAGGTTCGGTCCTTGGTCCGCTAGTTTTCTCGCTTTTCATCAACTACATAGGTTGTGTTCTTCATCATTCTCAACACATAATTTTCGCTGATGATACACAGATTTACCTGAGCTGCCTACCATCTCAACTAGCCGAAGGCCTGAAATTAATATCCGAGGATGTATACGCCATTGCTGACTTCGCAGCTAGTAACGGTTTGAAACTTAATATAGCCAAATCGAAAGTTATTGTACTAGGTAGCAATTCCTATTCTCGGCAACTCGACTTCAGCGCAGTATCACCAATCTCTTTAAATGGCGCGACTATCCCTTTTGCTAATGAAGTGCGAAACTTAGGAGTGATGCTACATAGTAACCTATCGTGGCGAACTCAAGTCAAAAATATCTCACAAAAAGTTAACTTTACCATCTACAGATTAAAATTCCATCGAACTGCGCTTTCGCAGGAATTAAGAACATTGCTGATTACTTCTCTTGTTTTCCCTCTTTTAGACTATTGTTGTCTAGTCTATCATGGCCTAACTGAAGAACTGAACACAACACTCGAACGGCTCATAAATACTTGCATTCGCTTTATTTTTGATCTCCGACTTGATACGCACATCACACCTTATAGGCGTAGACTTGGCTGGCTTACTGTTAAATCACGACGCATCTATTTTCTCGGTATTTCTATGTACAATGTTATCGGTAAAAAAGTACCAGCCTATATTCTAGAGTTGTTCCAAAGTCAGGGTATAATGTCTCAGCGCTCTGAGAGGAGACCAAGGTCCATATTTATTACACCTTCGTATCGCACAACGACTTACCAACAAGCGTATTCATATCAGGAATCTCTCTGTGGAATTCTTTACCGACAACTATTACTTCATCGTCTAGCTTAGATATATTTAAGATACGTTTATATGCTCACCTTTTTGACCATGTAGACTTGGTTTAATATTTTATTTTTATTTTTATTTATTTTTATTTTATTTTATTTTTATCTATAGTTATATACAATATATTTTATATATTTTTAATTTTTAATTTTATAAATTTTTAGACATTGTTAATTGATTTGTTTTTGATTCTAATATTCTGTTACTTAGATTATAATTGGAATTTGATACTTTGTTATTTCTTAATTATGTTTGATTTATTAACTAGTTATTTTCTAATTGTACTTATTCTATATTCTTCTAATTAATAGCATATATTAATTATATTTATTATAATTTAATTGTTCTTATACACATGTTGCCAAAGGGTTACCAAGGCATAAATAAACTATCAATCAATCAATCAATCTCTCTATCTCTCTCGGCAGACGAGGCAGACGTGTTTGTCAGACGCTCCGTAATACTGATAATTATATAGTGGAATGAAGTGGTAAAATAGTGTGAAAACTATATCAATGTGATCGGTTTTGTGTGGTGAATATTTTGATCTAGCGAATGGCTTGGTAGCTATCATATTAACGGTGCTAGCAACATATTCGTGCGCCAAAAGTTCTCACTCGACGAAAGTGGTGTGGGCGGCCATTATTGCTGCCACGGTGACACTTGATTAGTAATACGTGGAGTGACCAGGCAATCACGGTGATTATGATATAGTTATCGGTTGGTATGTACAGGTGTACGCGTCGGTAACTTATCAGCTACTACAGCAAAACATGGACAATACGGGCGACTACGACGAGTATCGGTGCTCCGCTTGCAAAAAAGCAATCAAAAGCCAGGTAGTACGATGCAAAATTTGTCCGAAACTTTTTTACCAACCAGGGTGTATGAATAAGCATAAGACAATGGATAAGAATCGTGAACTAGTACAGTGCAAGGGTCCATTTAATACATTCAATGCAGAAGATGAATTTCTGAAGACGCCGACAATAGGTGGTAGCAGAGATCGATTGGCATCGACTGGAGCGATAAGAGTTACCAGAGGTATGAGTTCATCGATAACGGCTGATGCAAAAATAGACTGGCTGATAAAAACAGTGAAGGCAATGAAGGACGAAATCCCGTGCAAGAATGAAATAAAGAAGATGATCCAAGAGATAATTGGTGCAGAAATGAAAGGTGTGAAATAACAGATAGAGGAACTGAAAATAATGATACAGGGAGAAGGTTCGAGCACCGCAAGGGTAACCTACAGCGATATAGTGAAAGAAAAAAAAAGGAAAAGGTGATCATCATCTAACCAAAAGTACAACAGGAAAGCGAAAAAACTAAAAGAGAGATAAAAGAGAAGGCGGATATAAAGAGTATGGCGGTGGGAATAACAAAACTGAAAAAAGGCAGTAATGGAACTGTGATCCTGGGATATGAATCGGGAGAAGAAAGTGAAATACTGAAAGCTGCAGTACAGGATAGAATGGGTGAGGGTTTTAAAGTTACTGAGTCGACCCAGATGAATCCGAAGATAAAAATAGTAAATGTGGAAGAAGACGAACTCAAATTGATCGATGAAGAACTAGTTGACACAATTAAAAAGTAGAATGGGATAGAGGAAACCGAAGGAAGGGAGATGAAGATCGTGAAAAGATTAATGAAGGGACGGGAACAGGAGCGAAACAGAAAAGAAATCAACCATGGATCAATAATACTAGAAGTAGATGAAGTAAGTCACGAGGAGCTACTGAGAAAAGGTAAGCTCAGCGTGGGATGGAGAAGATGTCCAGTTTTCAATCACGTCAACGTAAAGCGATGCTTCAAGTGCTGGGGCTATTATCATATAGCGAAGAATTGTACAAGAGAAGAAACCTGCTACAAATGTGCAGGAAAACACAACGCAAGAGAGTGTACAATAAATAAGAGTAAATGTGTAAACTGTACGTCCAAAAACCAAACGTACAATCTTAAGATAAATGTAGAACATAGTGCGCTGGACCGGGAATGTCCAACATAGAAAAGAGCGTTGCAAGAGGAAAAGAAGAGAACGGGCTCGATAGAGTAGCAATCACAAAAGGAAGAGACGATATGGTACATGAATAGAGATACGACACCAGGTGGTTGACAGAATCAAACCTGCAATCATAGCGTTATCGGAGACGAGGGTGACTGCTGAAATCGGGGACAGTGAAGTATATATGCCGGGTTATAGTGCAATTAGGTGCGATGCAGAAAATAGAAACACAGGAGGGGCCATAGTATACGTAAGAGATGGTATTAAATATGAATTAGTAAGGAAGAATAAAATTGAGTCAAACTGCTGGACTGTAGCAATGAAGGTCAATGATAAGATATATAAAGGAGTTATAATAGTGGTGTACCATTCACCGAGTGCGTCAGATGCGGAATTTATAAGGTTCATAGTGGATATAACTGAAGAGTCAACAATAAAAGGAGATTGTTTAATAATAGGAGATTTTAACATAGATGTCAAGGGAAACTCGTTCTATAAAAAACAACTAATATTAGGAATGTTAAGCTTAGGGATGAAACAGTATGTAAACGAGCCAACGAGAATAACGCAGGATAGTCGAACAATTATTGATCTTGTATTTGCAAATACAAGCGTGCAAGTGCATGTGGAACATGAACCAAAAATAACAGACCATGCGTGGGTAAAAGTAGTACTAGGAACAAGCAATACAGAGAGTAAACAGAGAGAATATAATACTAGGAACTATAGTAAAATTGACGTGAAAGAGTTTACAACAGTGTTGAAAAACTCCGTGCGACAATGGACAGATGGAGATATAAATCGAAAGGCAAAGATGCTTGTCAATAGTATAGTAGATACTTTAGACATAGTAGCACCAAAAAAGGTAGTTCGGATTCCAAACGTATGGGAAGGTAAAAAATGGTACTCTGATAAGATAAGAAGGGCGGCAGGTAAATGGGATAATGCTTATAGGGAAGCAATTCATGAGGGAAAGGATGATAACTGGGAACAGTTTAAAGTAGAAAGAAATGCAGTAGACCGCAATAAGAACGACCCTAAAAAAATGTGGAAAACCTTGAAAAAACTTATTAGAGGGGGACCAGCCAAAGAGAGAGCAATTGGAAATATAAATTTTGAAATATTGGGCGATATGGCGGAGAAAAGGACGGTTGACAAATTTAATGTGTTTTACGTTGAAAGTATTAATAACATAGTAAGCTCAATAGAGAGAGATGCATCTGGAAGGCCAGGTAGCAGAAGAATCTTGATGGGTGGTGGCGTGGGAAACGAAAGGAGCATAGAAAATTTCGAGAATATCGGAATAGAGGAACTCGATAAAATAGTTAAAGGACTCCCGAAGAAGAAAGGTACAGAAGAAGGAATATCAAGCGAAATATTGCAGTTGGCGTTCAGTGCAATTGAACAGGAGTTTGTTGATGTAATCAACGAAACCCTAAGGGAGGGCTGTTGTCCTAATAGTTGGAAAACGTCCACGATCATACCGATACCAAAGATAGAGAAAGCCAATAGCGCGAAGGATTTCCGGCCAATTAATATGTTGCCATTGTACAAGAAGGTCCTAGAGTTGGTAGTAAAGAGTCAAATCGAAAAGTATTTGGAATCAAATGAGGTTATAACAGAGTATCAGTCGGGTTTTAGAAAACAAATTTCGTGTAAAACGGCTATTCAAACCGTGATAGACGAATGGAAATTAAACATTAGCGAAGGAAAAATAGTATGAGTAATGTTCATGGACTTAAAACGAGCATTTGAGACAGTGGATAGAGAATTGTTAATAGAAAAAATGTTTCAATATGGAATTAGAGGTAAAGTGTTAGATTGGTTTAGGTCATACGTAAACAATAGAACGCAAAGTGTAAGGTTTAATGAGGAATTTTCTGAAATTATTACAACGAAATACGGGGTACCACAAGGATCCGTATTAGGGCCTCTGCTGTTCATTATATATATAAATGATATAGTTGAAATATGTCTAGAAGACTGTGAAATAAAAATGTTTGCTGATGATACACTAGTATATGTTACTGGAGACAGTAGTGCGGAGGTGGAAAGAAAGATGAATGGGGCAATAAACATAGTGGAAAGATGGATAAATAGGAACAAACTAAAAATGAATGCGGAAAAAACCAAATATATGATTGTGAGGAGTGTAAGGAAAGAATTGAGAGGGAATATTGTACTGAAATGCAGGGATGGAATCGAGTTAGAGCGAGTAGAGGTAAGTAAATATTTAGGTGTAATGGTAGATTATAAGCTACGATTTAAAGACCACTGTGAGTATATGTTGAAAAAAATAGGTAAAAAAACGAGTTTTCTGAATAGGATAGGGCAATATATATCGGCATACACCAGATCTGTCGTATATAAGGCAATCATAGCACCGTACTTTGAGAATTGCGCAACACTGCTAGTGGGTATGGGTGAGACAGAGTTGAATAAACTACAGATAGCGCAGAACAGAGCGATGCGAGTCATATTGCAATGCAGCCGGTATACGAAGGTAGACGATATGTTACAAGCGGTTCAGTTTATGAGTGTGAGACAGAGACTGTATCAAAATGTGTGTATATTTATGTTCAAGGCTTTTAAGAAATTATTGCCGAAAGAACTGACGAGTAAATTCCAAGTTGTTAAATCTAGAACGAGTCGGGAAACGCGTCAAGCGGAAAATATGGTAATTCAATTTAGAAGAACGAGAAATGCGCAAAAAAGTATATTTTACGAAGGAGTGAAAATGTATAATGCGTTGCCAGTAGAGGTTAAAGGCTGTGTAAAACTAGTTCAATATAAGAGTATGTTAAAAGCATTTATTATAAGCGAAATTAAATAAGTTCAATATAAACGTGAGATAAACATGTAAATTATGTACATCAAATAGTTGAGAAAGCTAATAAACATCAATCAATTAATCAATCTGTCTGTCTGTCTGTCTGTCTGTCTGTCTGTCTGCCTGTCTGTCTGTCTGCCTGTCTGCCTGTCTGCCTGTCTGTCTGTCTGCCTGTCTGCCTGTCTGCCTGCCTGTCTGCCTGCCTGCCTGCCTGTCTGTCTGTCTGTCTGTTTGCATGTCTGTCTGTCTGTCTGTCTCTCTCTCTCTCTGTCTGTTTCTCTCTCTCTCTCTCTCTCTCTCTCTCTCTCTCTCTCTCTCTCTCTCTCTCTCTCTCTCTCTCTCTCTCTCTCTCTCTCTCTCTCTCTTGCATCCAAATTGCATCCAAAATCATACAAAATTACTAGAAGTGCATGAGTTAAGAATTTCACGCCTCAAAGCAAATAATGTTCAGTTATCTCAGCATAATGCTGACCTATCAACTGAAATTGGAATGATTAGAGCTATCTCCTCAGTTTCGGCGATTACATCGTTTCTCTCTGCTGAGATAACTCTTTCCGGGGTGCCTCTCTCTATTGACGATTCTAATGAGGTAATAGGTGAAAAAGTTTTTTATGCCCTCGGAATCTCAAACTTTCTCGCTGCTGTTCTAGACATTCGTTGTTTCAATACAACGAGGAATTTTTCGACTATTGGGCAAAATGAAAGTGAATCTTCTTCATCAAGGCTGAGCCAGAGAACATCGAAGTATTTCATATTGACATTAAAATCTCACCAGGTTAAGGATTATATAATCGACAAAAAGCGAACAAAAAAGCATCTGTCCCTCAGAGAAGTTTTTGGTTTGGACAGTAAGGGAGTGGTATTTATCAATGAGTTTCTTCCTGCAGCAGTCTATACTACTGTGTTCAAAAAGTAAAATGAATTTTGAATTTAAACTTCCCGCGTTAACCGAATCGGACAAATGAATTTTTTTTCAAGTTGGTAGGACTGTTAGTGACATCTGAGACAAATTACATGTCAATATCATCGTTAGTTTTTAGTTTACGCTAGGTTTTGTGGATAAAGAATAGTGAATTTGGCGATTTTTACGATGTCGAATTTTGTTGAGCAAAGAAGTGCTATTAAATTTTGCTTGCGGAATGAAATTTCCGCCGCTGAAACGTATCGAATGTTACAAAAGGCCTACGGTGACGAAACTATGTCACAGAAAAATGTTTACAAGTGGTACAAAGACTTCAAAGAAGGCAGAGAACGTGTTGATGATTTGGAACGCTCTGGACGACCATCGACGTCAATTGATGAGCAACACATCAAGAAAATCAAGGAATTGGTGCTCGAAAATCGTCGATTAACAATTCGAGACCTTGCCGACATGCTTGCAATATCAATTGGATCAGTGCAAGCAATTTTGAAGGATCATTTGTGCCTCAGAAGAGTCAAATCGCGTTTGGTGCCAAAATTTCTCAATTTTTTCGAAAAAGAGCGTCGCGGTGAAGCATGTGAATCAATGATTTCTGACTTTCAGGACGTCTTCAAACAAATTATTACGGGCGATGAGGCTTGGATTTATGCCTACGATCCGAAAACAACCGATCAATCGAGCGAATATCGTGTCAAAGGTGAACCGAGACCGAAAAATCCATGCCAAAGTCGTTCAAAAATCAAGGTCATGTTGACAGTTTTCTTCGATTATCGTGGTGTGGTGCATTACGAATTCCTTTCCACCGGCCAAACTGTCAACAAGGAATATTTTTTAAGTGTTATGCGTCGTTTGCGTGAAGCTATTCGCAAGAAAAGGCCAGAATTATGGAAACACAACAATTGGATTTTGCACCGCGATAGTGCACCGTCGCACACAGCACTGGTTCTTCGTGAGTTTTTCGCCAAAAACTCCACTCATGTCGCTCCACAACCACCGTATTCGCCTGATTTAGCACCGTGTGACTTCTGGCTGTTCCCAAATCTCAAGAGACCACTCCAGGGAAATCGTTTTGAGTCGATTGAAGAGATCAAACGTGAATCGCTACGCGCATTGAAGGCTATACCTGAGGACGACTTTTTAGCATGCTTCAAAGATTGGAAAAATCGTTGGCATAAGTGTATTGTAGCTAGGGGGATTATTTTGAGGGGGATGAAATCGATTTGGAAGAATAAATTAAAAAAAATTATTTTAAAACAAAATTCACCTTACTTTTTGAACACAGTAGTAAGCTTCTACGCCTCACTTAAACTCGTGCTTCTGAATACAACTATAAATATGTGTGGGTTCGATTTGGCAAGATTCATGTTCGTAAAGGAAATGGGCAGGTGCCAATTATCATTATTGAGGAAACTGACCTGCAAAAATTAGTTTGACTACCACAGTCAAATTCGGTTCATTCGCTTCCCTCACCATATTCGCCGCTTTTAAAGGTTGCGCAATTCAATGCTAATTCTGTTCGTGGTCACTTTGAACTTATTCAATCGACCATAATTGAACGAAGCTACCATATAGTTTCGATATGCGAAACATGGCATTCTTACGTTGCTGACGACCTAGTAAGCATCAACGAATGTTTTCTTATTCGCAACGATCGAGAAGGCAAAGAAGGAGGTGGGGTTGCTTGCTACATCCATAATTCCCTCAAAGCAAAATTATTGGCGTCTTCTCCGAATCAGTTTTCTAATGCGCCGCAATGTTTGATGGTTGAAATTACCAGTTACAATGCGAAGAAGCTACTTTTTGCTTCAGTATATAGGCGACCAAAAGGACTTATGTTTGATGACTTCATTCTTATGTAATTTTTCACATGTTTGTGAGAATATAATTATTGCAGGTGATCTTCATTGTGATTTAAGTAGCATTAATTATCAATCGTCATACTTGCGCCAATTAGCTTTCTCTCTCTCATTTCATATTGTTGATTCTGCACCTACTCATCACCTAGCTGACTCTGATACATGGATTGATGTGTTCATTATTGATAATGAGGAAAAAGAACATTCCTTTGTCAAATCAGAAACCCCATTCATAGCGGGTCATGATCTTCTTAAACTCGTTTACCGTCTTGACGTTGAGCCTCCTGAGGATCGTATTATCTCACGGCAAGCGTACCGTAATTTTAATGAAACCAGCTTCTGCGAATCTTTATCTCATATATTCATTATTACTGAATTATTCCATTTTAGTACTAGATTTAGTTTTAACTCCGGTCTCATAGATAATATGCCATTAGATATTAACACGCTCGTTGAAAGAGTATCCGAAGCGTATCTCATATCATTAGACTATCACGCTCCATTCCGTTCATTCCGTATATGTCGGCCACCAGTACCGTGGCTCATACCTGATTTGAAAAATCGTATGGCTCAACGTAATGCCTTATATACACTTGCGAAAAGATCGAGTAATGTACTCGACATGGCGATATTTAGGAACGATCTCAGACAAGCAAGAAATAATTTCAATCTTCAGAGGCTATCTAACATCACAGACCCCAGTAGATTATGGAAGGAATTAACGAAACTTGGCCTTGTTAAGTCATCTTTTCCATGTCCCATTCAATTTTTTAGACCGCACGAACTCAATGAGTTCTATTCGGAAATATCCAGTCAACTGCCACTGTGTTCGCATGATGAGTTTTGTAGGCTGCGTTCCAATATCCAGCCAATTCGTCCAACGTTTAGTTTTTCTGAAATTACATGCTCTCAATTGCGTCTTGTTATCTCTGGCAACTCCAATTCAACATCGTATGCAGCTGGTCCCGATGGTATTTCCATGTTTTCTTTAGTTAAATCGCTTACGGTATCATGCCCTATTCTGACGGCTATGTTTAACCTCTCTCTTGTATCTTCAGAGCTTCCTCAGTACTGGAAGAGGGTCTTTCTTCAGCCTTTGTCCAGAATAAAAAAGCCTCTCTCACAATCAGACGCGCGACCAATAGCTAATTTGTCTGAAGTGTCAAAAGTGCTTGAGCGGCTTGTTCATAGACAATTAACCGATTAGATAGAAAGCAATAAGATATTTGATTCACGTCAATCAGGATACCGTAGCGGGTTCAGTACTCAGTCCGCCCTTCTGCGTATTTGCAAAGATGTTACGCGTAATATAGATAGTAGACGCATGACCAATCTAATTTTGTTTGATTTTAGTAAGGCATTCGATACAGTTCCGCACCTGCAACTTCTCTTGAAACTAAAGAAGATTGGATTTTCTTCTTCGGTTCTTGACTGGATTTTCTCATATCTGTCAGGAAGGACGCAAGCAGCCATCGATGATCACGGCAACTGCTCTGCCTGGCTACCTACGACGTCTGGAGTTCCGCAGGGTTCTGTCCTCGGACCCCTTTTGTTCTCGTTGTATATCAATGATATCGGTTCTGTACTACAAAATTTACAGCATATGATATTTGTCGATGACACTCAAATATATCTTGATTGTTGCCCGTCACAACTCAACCAAGGAATTAGGTTGATGTCTGAAGATGTCCATGCTATTGCTAATTTTGCGGTAGCAAATGGTCTTAAGCTCAATATTTCTAAGTCTAAGGTTCTTATACTAGGTAGTAATTCCTACACCCGTCAGCTGGATTTCTCTGAAATATTACCGATCTCATTAAATGGTGTTATTCTTGTATTCGTTAATGAAGCCCGCAATCTGGGTGTCACTATGGAGTGTAATTTGTCTTAGAAATCTCATGTACAGCATATATCACAAAAAGTGCATTTTATTATTCACAAGTTGAAATTTCATCGCAATGCTCTTTTCATGGAAGTAAGAAAGTTACTAATCACTTCTCTTATTTTTGCTCAACTAGATTATTGCTGCCTATTCTACCACAACTTATGGGTTGTGCTAAATACAAAATTGGAACGCCTTGTCAACTTTTATATTCGTTTCATCTTTGACTTGCGACGGGACACTCACATCTCAACCTTTAGGCGTCCACTTGGCTGGATCACAGTGAAAGCAAGACGTCTTTACTTTCTTGGTATTATTATGTTTAGGATTGTCCATCAAAGTTCACCGCTTTACATTCAAGAATTATTTATTCGAGTGACAACCTCAGTTGAACGACCTTCAAGGTAGCCTCGACGAAGCTTTGTCATCCCTAGACATCGTACTGTGACTTACCATGAAGGGATTTCAATATCTGGCATTTATTTCTGGAACTCTTTACCGTCCCATATTACTTCTTCGCCGAGTTTAGATATTTTTAAAAATCGTCTCTATGCTCACTTATTCGACCATGTAGATACATGAAAGTGTTTTAGTATTTTATAAGTCCAACGTATTTAATGTTGCCACCAGAGAACTAAGTTTAGTTACATTTAGTAGTTTAGCTTGTTTTTTATTGTGTATTCCTGGTTTAGAATTTTATTTTGTATTCTAGTTATAGTTATTTTATATTATACCTAATCTTACTTTATTCTTAATTATCTTATGATGCATCGTTTTTTGCAAAGGCTTGCAAAGGCATAATAAACCAATCTCTCTCTCTCTCTCTCTCTCTCTCTCTCTCTCTCTCTCTCTCTCTCTCTCTACACAAGTGTGTATGTGCGTGTGAATTTCAATTACTGGGCTGAATTGCAAACGTACTGACGCTGAACAATGATTGGTATTGAATATTGCGAGAATTGATGGGGTATTTGACTTTTTCAAATTTTAATAAATATTACTGTTACTGTAATTATACTAAAAAGATATGCGGGGCGCAGCGCGTCTCGACGATGCGCCTCGTCCCGCTGGTCAGCGTGTGAATGCTGACGTTAGCAAAAGGGCATCGCAACGCGTCTCGCCGGTCAACGTGGGAACGCTGACCTACGCAAAAATGAGTCAAATATGTATAAATCATATATGGAAGAAAATTTTAAAATTATACATGTATCGGAAGATCCAGGACGTAACACGTCCCCTGTTTAGTTGGATGCTGTGCTTAGGCTCTGCATCCATGAAGCCACGAGACGAGCATAACGGACTTGGTCCACTCCCTCGAACATGGTGGATGGGGTCTTCGACTATTGATTAGAAGTCTGGCGTCTAAGTCTTGACGATGAATCTTCTTGATGACGGTTTCTTCCTTTCATTGGATTTAGAGTATTGATATTGGTTGCGGCGACGGTTTTTGCACGACGGGTGTGAACGCAGTACTCCCCACGAGGAATTTTCTGCGCCTTTATGAGTTCGCAGTCACCTTTGGAGGATTCACCAATCTGGTCGTGGAACTCTTCTAATGGTGAGTTCCCGCCTTCTTCGGTGGTGTTAAATGCTTTTTCAAATGCGCCACTCCACTATTCACTATGGGTGTGAGCGCGGCACTCCCCACGAGGAATATTCCTGCGCCTTTATGGGTTCGCAGTCACCTTAGGAGGATTCACCAACCTGGTCGTGGAACTCTTCTAATGGTGAGTTCCCGCCTTCTTCGGTGGTGTTAAATGCCTTCAAATACGCCACCCCATTATTATTAGTGACTACCGTTTCACCGATAAAAATTCCTTCAGCCATGAAATTCTCCATTTTTCTGCTTGCGCATCCCATGCCTCCACGATATTTTAAATTTTTCAGAATAATTGCGCGACAGAATGCACAAATAAAATGTTTTGGAATAATTAATTGCCTATCACCAACCGTGTATCCCACCGCTGCCACCAAAAATATACTCCTGTTACGTCCTGGGGTTTAACGAAGAGACGCAACGAAGGAATAATATTTTATTTATCTCTATTTTGAGCCGGAATGTGCTGGCTCGGGATTGGAGGACGGTTTTCGGTGAGGGGCCGATTTAAATGAATAGATAAATAAAGTTTATTGGAACACAAATGGATGAGTAAAAGAGTAATGATCTGAATTTGCACAATAAACAGTCTTTTGACACAATTATATGTAGATGTATTTTAACACACTAAACCAGTAAAACAATATATATTGTAGCACGAACTAAGCACTACGAATTAATTAATAATTCTGAAGCTATAAATGATAAGTACGGGCCCGTGCTGTTACGAGGACCGACCATCGTGGTCGGCCCCCGGAGATGAACTGCTCATTAAAATGAAGAAAGCAGTGCCGATGGCACCGCTCAAGAATTATACTAAAAAGATATGCGGGGTGTAGCGCGTCTCGCCGATGCGCCGCGTCCCGCTGGTCAGCGTGTGAATGCTGACGTTTGCAAAAGGGCATCGCAACGCGTCTCGCCGGTCAACGTGGGAACGCTGACCTACGCAAAAATGAGTCAAATATGTATAAATCATAAATGGAAGAAAATTTTTTAATTATACATGTATCGGAAGACCCAGGACGTAACAATTACTATGAAAAGATTAAGCCAATCGGCCAATCAGCCTCATTTCTTGAAATGAGACGTTTGACAATATTAAGCGCATGCAGTATATAAACAATCAGTAGGCGAGCAAATTGTGAGTAAGCGTTACTTAATCACAATTAATGGAATCCGCAAGCTAGCGATACATTACCATTTTTGCTGTTTCTGGTTGCAAGGTAGTAATAATTCGAATTCTTTGTTGTTCATGGTAGCAAAATAACAATAATTAGCATTTCTGCTGCTCCCAGTAATAAAGTATAAACCAATATAATTATATTATGCTCCCGGCAGCAAATTAACAATAACATTGATTATTTTCTGCTCACGATAGCAAAGTATCAATCATTGTATTAATTGCTTCTTCCGTTAGTAAAGTAATAATTGTTATATTAGTTGCTGCTCCAGAAGCAAAAAAGCACTATTAATAAGGATTTACTGCTCACGGTAGCGAATCAGCAATAACTATAATTTCTTACTGCTCCCGTTAGTGAACTAAGTCCAACTACTTTTTTGAAATGTTATTTACGGGAGAAACTATTTCACATAATTTATTTATATTAACTGTTGCGGAAGTAGCTGGTGACGAGAGATAGACACGCTTAGAGCGCAGGTAAACCATCGAAAACCTATGCCTGGTGTAGCCGACTATATAAATTCTCTGCTGAGATTCAATGTTTCAACGAACAACTTAGCGATTCACGTTTCATCTCTTCAATCGACTCAAAACGATTTCCCCGGAGTGGTCTCTAGTATACCTAGCACGCTGCTGCTCACAAAATACATTTGACACTTAGCGAAAATCGGACTCGAATCGGGGCCACCTGCGTCAATCAATTGGGTAGATTACCCGCTTTTTGCTTCCTTACAAAGGAAGCTGTTTTCGTGGTAAAAAAATTTCTGGAGATTTTCAGGTCAGGCTATTTCAAAAGTCCTAAAAAGTCGAGAAATCGTATTTAGAAAAAATGTCCGTACATTAGGGTGGTACGCGCGCGCGAGCCAGTGTGTGATGACCTTGAAAACTGCAACGAATATTTCTCGAGCACGGGTTACTCGATCATCCTCAAATTGTGCACACGGGTGGGGACGCAGCCTCCGTCAGCTTACTGCAATTTTCGCTGAAATCGCTAACAGGTGACTCGTTTTATGGTTGTTTAAATTTTCCGAAGAAAATATGTGCGCTCTCTAATTTTCGTCACTTTTAACTATCGAGTTAAAACTTTCTATAAGAATAGGCCAGAGGACAACGTTGCTCGACATTGAGTTCGGTAGGAATCGATCACGGCGTTCAGATTTTGTAGAATCGAGAATTTGTGTAATGTTTCGAAAAAACAAAAAATGTTGCCCTAACTTTCGTAAATTTTCATCCATGAAACTAAACATTGGCATATGAATTGGCTAGGAAACGAGGATACTTGGTCTTGAATTTAGTGACAATCGATTGAGGCGTTTAAATTGATGAAATTTGTAATCTTACGTAATTTTCAATTCTATGAAGAAATTTGCACGTCTCTTTAGTTTAATTATATAGAGCCGGTTCAAAGAAAAAGTGATTAGACATGTATTGCGGTTATTTTGATCTTATACTGCTTCTATCATTACCAGTAAAATTACCAAGCGACCGTCAAGTGTGCGCCAGCGACCGTCGCTGGCTTTGTAGTATTGAAACATTTATTGTTTTCGAATGACTCCAGGCATTTTATGTGAATGATTCTATCAAAAGTGAAACAAAACCCTGTTCTCCAAGTCGTATCCTAGATGATGTAACACCGTAGCATATATATGTAATACGAATAAAAAACAGAAGATATAATGTATACAAATCAGGTGGTATGTATGGGTGTGGCAAACTATGATGTATAATTAGGTTTGACAGCAATGTGTCGACAACATTCTTTTATTAAAATTTTTTTAATTGAAAAGAATCCTTCTTTCGGTAATGCGATATATCCGATTACTTATTTTTTTATTTCATTCGTCGCGAAATGAGGAGTGGTGAAATTAACAGAATTTATATTTTGCTATCAAGAGCAGTAAAACACAAACTAACATTATTCGGAAAATTCAGAAATGAAGAAGAAAACCTATCGTTACTCTGCGATTTTATAAATTATAGAGGGAAAACTATCGTTATGTCCTAACTTTCAACAGTAAAAAATAAAAATTCTCATTGCCTTGCTGAGAGCAGTAAAGAATAATAATTGCTGTTACTTTGCTAGCCCAGAGTGACTGTATTTTATGACGCAATTAATTAATTATAAAATCTTCCAAGCTTGTTGCTCATTATTTTATACCATTCACTAAGCTTCATTTTCACGAAGACAACATCGATCAACATATTTCCTCGTTGAGGTTGTCTCGTGAACAGTGTAAAATAATGAGGAAGCAATTTGGAAGTTTCTGCTCTGCAGCCTCGCTTTGAAATGACTTTAAGTTAATAAAATCAATTAAAAAATTTACATTCATGTCGAAATAGAAAAATCCATCACACGAAATAAATAAACATAAAAGCAGGTATGATTATGAACTTTTAAGACTCACCCCTTGAAAATTGAGGTTGTAGAGTTGCAAAACGGGTTCTTGTCGAACTTTAACCACAAATGGATTCAGAAGACGAGATTTGTGCATCGTAACTGGATCCAGTACATGATCAATTACAACGAATTGTTCTTGGGTTTTTGTCTGGATTTAAGATAACCGGAGTATATGTCGACATGAGAACTGGGAAATTATTTAATCAACATTTCTCGTACCTTGCCAATGTTGTTAAATTTCATTGTAATAAGAAGCTTTCGTCGGCAGTCTCGAACTTCCGAATGATAAGCCGGTTCATCCCTATCGAAACCATGGAAATCAAGAATATTCTGACTCCTGTCAGCTGTTATGTTGTAGATGTTACGGTTGATAAAAGCATCATCCCTGATTCAATAATTCAATTGTCAAAGAAAAAAATGCCAAAAGTACTTCCACCGCCCCTTAAAGAAGTGAATGGACCAGAAAAATATATTACGAAATTCGAACTCACGTTTCCTCTTCAGTTGTCGTACAACGGACAAGAATAGCTCGTACTTCTATGGACGGTTCTTCACTAATGGGTTCTTCCGGGGATCCCCGAGATCTCCGGGGTGCATAATTAGCGCTTTGAAATTCATCGTTACCGTCCCCTGAATCACTGGACCATCCGTTCAGGCAGTCCGGATTCTTCGAGGGATGAATACGCGATGCGAACTCGAACTCTGATATGTAGGATTCGAAGCGTGCGATTCCCATTACAGAACCAGCACGAAGGTACGTGACAACCATCAACTATTGAAAATTTCCAGATTTAGAGAGCTGCTATTGGTTATTTGGAGGGATACATTTTTAAATACCTGGAACGTTATCCAAAGGACGTAAATGCAATGGCGATAGCCTGTTGACATGTTAAGTTATTTGACAGGACATCGTAGCCAGCCATCCGATTCATTTCAGGTGATAGACGGACCCGAGCCACGCTGGATTATGTGATCCAAGCACTAGTCCGGGCATACGGATTGAAATTGTAAATACAATTTTTCTAATTATAAATTTACTGTCTAGAAACAGTTTATTTGAGTGACAGCTCGGAATTAGTGGTTAAGTAACTTTTTCTAAATTGTCGAGTAGGTTTTCGGATCTTTCGATGATTTCTCGAGAAATTCTCCCCTTTACATGTAACTATCGTAAAGGATTCGCAACCGATGAACAAGGCACAAATATCGAACAAAATAATCGACGAAATTCAACGGTGTGTCAACCACACCAAGGACGATGCTCACCTGTCTTTTTTATCTCCAGGATAGATTCGTTGAATACTCGATAAGATCGATCAAGAAGCTAGCTCGGTTATTGACACATTCTAGTGCTCACAATGCCGTAATTTTTTACTTAAGAAAAAAGTATAAATTTTGTTGTCACATAGAGAAGCTATGCCTTCGCAAAGTAATTTTCAGGATTCTCATTTCGGGGAAAAATGTACATACGCGAGTGCGCGCACATGTGTGTGTGTGAGAGAGAGAGAGGTTTCCATGGAAAGTTACGTGAGTGCAGAAATACATTGCAAGTGAATGAAATCTATAAGCTGCATATATTCAAGGTAAATGCAGTATATCAGAAATATATGATATGTAACTTTTAAGCATACATGAGAAATGTATGCAGCATATAATTCGTGTATCTGAGAGATATATATGGTTTTCATGTACATATATGCAACGTGTAAATCGTATATATAAAAAACAAAGGTACAAAGTAGAGCTTTGCACATTGCTGCGTCATTATTCCCCCACATTTTACAAAGCTACTTCTATAAGGAAGTACGGTGATGACTGTGGGTTTCCTCATACCTTACGATCAAAAAGTACCCGGAATTTGTCAATAAACCGAAAACGGTTCTATTATTCATCGATATTTATTTTATTCCCTCCAAAGTAATCTCCATCGTAAGCAATACACATGTTTCAACGCTTCTTCCAATCCTTAAAACACGGAATGCGTAGTGGACCACACCACGGCAATCGAAGGAAAGGGTCAACAAAACCTTGATTTTGGATCGACTTTGTCATGGTTTTTTGGGTTTTGGGTCATCTGAGAAGCACCACTCCGATGATTGTTGGTTCATTTCGATGACATACTTATAGACATGTCATATTCAGACCTATGTCTCGTCACCGGTAATAATGCATTCGATAACATTTTAGCCCAAAGAAAGCATTTCTTTAGTGACTGCAATGCGCAGCTGTTTCTGCAAAAAATTCAGCACTCTCGGCATAACCCGCGCTTGAACTCGTCTCATACCCAAAACATCGTGCATAACACTCTGCACTGATCCGAAAGAGACACCAAGATCGACTGCTATCTCCCTAATGCTCACACGACGATCTTCGAGCATAATTGTCTTAACGTTTTCGATGTTTTCGTCAGTCACAGAGGTGGATGGACGACCAAAACGAGGCAAATCTCGCGTTTAAACGAGAAGACTTTGCTTTCGTACTCGTAGAATAATATCATAGGATAAGATTTTCTTCGGCGAGCGCGACTCGGGAAGTTTTGTCTGCCGGTGCTCTGGTGTCGCGCTTCTCTGCCACAGATATATTTCATAGGACAAATAATATCTCTCGCTGCATCCGTTCTGCATACGCTGCGAATTATCGGCTCGCGGTGAGACACCAACTCGTGGAGAAAGGGCCGAGATTTATTCTTTGTCTCGTAAGATGCCACCCCCGCCTCTCTCCCCCTGCATGCTGCAGCGAGATGCATCGCGAGGCGAGGAATGATCGACAGAAGTCGTTGTGATGCGATAGAGTGCAGAGGTCCTCTCTGCCGCAATTAGCTGATGTGCTAATTGCTACGTATTAATAATGGAATAATAGAGACTCTAACTAATAACGCGGTGCATGTGCTATAAAGCGTTTCTTTCGAGAAGCTGTTATTTGTATCCGATAGCAAGTGATAATCGATGTGAATAAATATCACCATCCGCTTATAAATCGTGATCCTCTCCTTTGTGTAAAGCCCGAAGACATCTTCCTGATTCCTAGAAAGCTCTGATACTTCGCCTGCTTTGCATCGTAATCATTAAGGTTCGTTACTCGCTCTCTGAAGACATCGTCTGTATGCTGTAACGGAAGTCCAAGGAAACGAGATCTTTGATCAACATTTAGATAGTATATTCATACGCACGCCGTTCGACTCGCTTCTCATATTGATCCTGACTCTGACAATCGAAAGAAGACTGCGCCGTCGATAAAGACACCGTTGGGCTACAGACCTATTGTTACGCGTATTACCATCTGACGATGTAATACAGCCTTGGAAAGGATTCACCAAAAAACTTAACCTGGTGATTCGAAAACCTTAGGTTCTTTATTATGACGGGTTCCCTTGTGATGTGTATTTTGCACGAGGACAGAATTAATAACGAACGCTACGTGGATTCGAGTAATTTTCTGAGCCATATGTGTAACAACTCGTATGCTTGTGTTTTCGACATTGTCGAGTCCCCGTAGGATACCGTTAACATTTTCAACGCTTCCGCACATGATATTTTGTTAGAAACACAACATTTCAGACACACTCTTTGCTCAACTAAATTCGACATAGCGAAATTCGCAGAGTACACCAAACAATGACTTGCTTACAAAGCTATTACGCACAAACTATCTAACACATTGCGCTTAAAAGTGATATGTAAACAACTAAAAGATGTACCAACCTATAAAAAAATAATTTTGACAATATCTTAAGGGTGCCTTGTTGAAATGACAAATTCCGGGTACTTTTTGATCATAAGGTAGAAGAAGCTTTGACAGAAAGTTCGAAAATATTGAAGAATCGCCTGAGCTACCACCTTGTACTACTAATTATAGAAACAAAATATGAACGATAAACTGATTAAAAAATTGTAGCCAATAACGACAACTTATTGCGTAACTAGTGTGCCAAATTTGAAGGCGGCAGCTGCCTTGATTTTCCTAGTTCAAGCCTCTCATTGTGCAAGCCATAGCAGTTGTTAATTAAAAGGTTCAATTTTCTGTAAAATTCGAATACCTCCATCAATATTGATAAAATTTTACATCAAACATCCTTTAACATCCTTACATATATGTGTAAAGTCTTAGCTCAAAATCTTAACCTTTCTTGAATTTATTGCATTGACAAAGTAGAAAATTCAAAATCACACAAAATCATCCAAACCCTGTTCGAAAAACAAATTATCTCATTTGTTTTTCGAAAATTTAAAATCCCCTAAAATCTGAAACTATTTACAGATTCGGCCCAAATTCAATACCATCTGTCCTTGAACATAATTTTATTTGTAAATATCTATTTAGCCAAATATCCTATAATTTGCGACAGCGAGAAAATTCACAAACATTTTTCTAAAAATTTAAAATGCCATAAAATTGTTCTAAAAATTACAGTAAATATTGAATAAATCGTTATAAAAATGATAGTGAATACAGAAATCGTGCTGCTTGAGTTGTTTGTAAAATTCGAGCGCCATAGGAATTCATCTAAGGAATTCATCTAGCCATCTAAGGAATTTTGGAACTTGAATGTGGCTGAAAATCGGACCTCCCGATGCACCTAAAAGCAACTTAATCGAGGGAATGTAAGATTCCTAAAGAAAATAAATTCTTGCTTGGAATTACACTTCGTTACGCGTGTTGAAAGAAAAGGGGAGTTTGCAATCGCCTCTGGAACATCTTAGGTAGTAATTTTAATTGTGGATTGGTCCATGCTCTGGCATTGAATCTAATTTAAAGTACCCTGTGTTTAAAAAGTACCCGGAATTAATTTTTTTAATTTCGTGTGGGTGCATGTATTAGTGAAAGTCATTGTGCATTAAGTTGGTACCACTGTACCCAGTTACCTCGGTAATTTTCAGTTTGATCTGTCTAATAGTTTGTTTACAACAGCTGTTTTTGTAGTTCGACCTTAAGTATGTTCTGCGATTTTTATAATGGAAAAAAAATGTTCAGCATAGAATTTGCATAAAATGTTGTATTTTAAATGCAATCCCATGTTCAGAGGCATTAAAAATACTACATTAGGTTTATGGTGAATCGTGCCTCTCAAAAATGCAAGTGTATGATTAATATAGGCGTTCAAAAGTGGTGACGAAATTGTTGATAATTTGCTTCATTCATGGCCGGCCCTCAACGTCTTCGAGTGATGAAAACGTCGAGAAAATCAAGAAAATTATCATAGATAATCGCTACCTGAGTGATAGGGAGATAGCTAATGAATTGGAAATGTTTCACATGTCCGTTCATAATATTTTGGTTGAAGTTTTGGGTGTGAAACGCGTATTTTTTGCAAAAGCTTCATCGAAAGGAAATTAATGAAAACATGCTTTCTCGAGTCTCTAGTGTTCGTACCTTTATGAAACGCACCATAACTAGCGACGAAACATGGGTTTATGAGTACGACATACAAAGAAGTCAACAATGATCGGAATCACGCTTTAAGAATGAACGAAGACCTAAAAATCGCGTTAGAGTCACTCAAAAATCAAGGTCATGCTAACTGGCTGTTTCGATTATCGAGGTGTTGTTGACTCGGAATTTCTTCCGGATGGAAAAACAGTTAATAAAGAATAATATTTCAGTGTTATGAAGCGTTGGCGTGAGAGTATTCGTCGTAAGTGGCTAGATTTGTAGAAAGACAATTCTTGCATTTTGCATCACGACACTGCACCGTTGCACAAATAATTTCTGGTATGAAATTTTTTGGCCAAAAGCTCAACAAATCCCATCGATCAAGCGCTGTATTCGCCAGATGTGGCCCTATGCGAGTTTTTCGTGTTTCCAAAACTGAAATTACCACATCAAGGAAAGCGTTTTAAGTCAATTGCGGCTATTAACGAAAATTCGCTGAAAGAGCTGAAAGCCAAACCTTCTTCAGCCTTTGAGAAATATTTTAAGCACTGAGATAAGCATTAGCATATGATTAAATAAATAGTTTGCGTTTTATTTAAAATTTCTAGGTACTTCTTTAACATAATGTAGGTGAGATTGATCACGAAAAGCAACTTCGTGTTAAGGAAATCAGGAGGTTGACCACTCTATCAATGTATCGATCCCACAAGAACGCAAAGTACCTTAGTCGTCATTTTATTACAATTTTTTATTTTAATTATTAGTTTTGGATTTCATAATATATAGTGACAGTATATCTATAAATGTCCACTTGTAAGTGTAGTTAAAAAGCAGCATGTACTTAATAATACGTGCTTCTGTTTCCTTGTTCTGTTTATTTCACTACTTTTTGTAAGTGTAGGAGATCTTCCGTATAAATGTACTCATCTCAAACTTTTTACACATTGCGCTTTTGTGGGAATTTATTACTTTTTGCAAAGTATATATTGTGACTTACTTTTTTTTATCATAAATGTTAAAACCACGAATAAATAAGTTATGTAATAATTGTTTACAATACGTGAAATGCTATTATATGCATTTAATGTACCATAATTTGGAGTGGAACTTGTTTCAGCTTCTTGTCAAATGTGATATTAATGTTGAAAGAGTGTATAAGTGCGATACCTGGATTATAAGGTATCGGAAGGTAGCATAAAGTACTAGATACTATTTCATCATGGTGGTAATAATAACATAATTAAAAATGTTTTATCAAAACATGTACCCAGCTCTTTAATATTTTTATACATATATAACTAACATATAGTGAATATTAGATGCTATTATAATTTCAATATTTAAAACTGAATTTTTATACGTGATACGACTAGCCAATTGAATCAAGTACTCACACTCTACGTACATTTTATTCTAACAGTAGAGAGTATATGAGATCGAGAATTGGCCTCATTTGTAAAAGTTGCTAATTTATGCAGTTTTTTCGCCTTAGCAGCTTGTTATGCCGGTCGACACGTAAATGGAATTGTACGGTCTATAATATAATATTTAAAAAGATTATTTTTTGGGATCGTGTTGTCGATAAGAAGTAGGTTTAAATAAAACAGATTAAGCGGATTTATTGTAACTAATTGACACGAGTCCAATTAATTATCGTAGGAATAATACAGTATTTTACATATTACCCCGGCACTCGAGTTTACATGATAAGATGAACCGTAGAGCTTCAGATTCAAAAGTAGGCTACCCGGTATCAATTCATTACCGATTAAATATTGTTTAAATATTGATGAGTTTGCACCCTCAATATTTAGGTGCTGCACCTAATTAGAGTAGGTCGCACCTTTAAGTGTTGCTTCAGCGTTCACATGTCACGGTGTGGAATACGCTCCGTGCGTGTTCCATTTATATACGTACAAGTAGCCTTGATTGCGATTAAAAACAATAAACAAATAAATTCCAGGCACAACTTCCCTCCACCCTTACAAAGAAAAAAATCATGCAAGGAATTTTTTCCTCTAATTCAACCAATTACTAAATTTTCATTGAGGGTTGTCACCCCCGTTTCGAGATTCTTAAGTTTGCAATGATATTATTTTTTCCCGCGTCACCAATTTCAAAACTTTTCTGACTAAGTGAACATGCGTAGGAATAAATCTAGGTAGAAAGAACATACACCATTAATATTTGAGGTAAATAAAAATATCGTATTTATTTCTTAGGAGTCACCGAGGGTTCATTTAATCTGCTCAGTCGCGTAGTTCTGTAAGGTGAATCAATACAAATATCACACTATAATAGTCTTTTTTGGTCAAATATATATCACACTACGGACACTTCCACATATATTCTGAATATTACGGTACCGGGAGTCGGAGGCCCATGTACCAGGGTAGGCTAGCCCTAATGAAATCATACGTTTTGGCCCGTTCCATACGATACTGTCCTATACACAAGGGATCGGACCGATACCGGAATCCCAACTACTAATTTTGTGAACGCGGTATACCAGCTCTATAAATATGAAACCGGAATTTTTGTATAGAAAATACACGTTTATTGTATGAAAATGATAAAAAATACTTTATTCGAAGTATTGCCCATCGCTAGCTGTACATTTTTCCCACCTGTCTGACAATTTGTGGATGTTATGCCAAAAAAACTGTTGCTCTTTTGTGGCAAACCAGTCATTGAGCCATTTTTGTACATTTTCGTAAGAAGTAAAGCGCTGCTCAACAAGTGCGTGTCCCATCGATGCAAATAAGTAGTAATCGGACGGAGCCAAGTCTGGTGAGTAAGCCGCGTGCGAAAGTATTTCCCAACTAAACGCCTCAATCGTTTCCTTGACCAGTTTTGCTGTGTGTGATGGTGCATTATCATGAAGCAAAATCACTTTGTGTTGCCTTTTTTTATATTCTGGTCGTTTTTCACGAAAAGCTTGATTCAAATCGATCATTTGTTGTCGGTAGCGTTCAGTATTAACGGTTTCGCCAGGTTTTAGCAGCTCATAATAGATCACACCCTTCTGATCCCACCAAACACAGAGCATTGTCTTCCGTCCATAGCGATTTGGCCTTGCAGTCGATGTCGATGGTTCGCCTAGAGTTACCCATGATCTTTTACGCTTAGGATTCTCAAAATATATCCACTTTTCATCGCCAGTCACAATTCGATGGAGAAATTACTTTCTTTTGTACCTGGCGAACAGTATTTCGCAAGTGGTTTTTCGGTTTTCCTGCTGTCTTTCATTCAGTTCATGTGGAACCCATTTACCCATCTTCTGGATCTTTCCCATGGCTTTCAAACGTATGGAAACGGCTTTGTGTGTCACATTTCATTGATCCGCGAGTTGTTGTTGCGTTTGAGCGTCATCCTCATCCAACAATGCTTGCAATTCGCTGTCTTCAAAATTTTTCGGTGGTCTTCCACGTTCTTCGTTTCTCACGTCAAAATCGCCACTTTTGAATTTTTTAAACCACTCAAAGCACTGTGATTTACCAAGAGCATGCTCACCGTAAGCTTCGACAAGCATTCGATCCGATTCTGCAGCAGTTTTCTTCAATTGGTAACAGAAAATCAATGCTATCCGCAAATCGTAGTTTCCAGGCACAAAACTCGACATGTTCAACGCTATTACAAACTATGCTGTTGTATGAAACTTGTATTGTTGTGAGTTGAAAATCTTTGTCAGAGATGTCAACAAGGCAATAGCGCCAATGACGCGGTTTGACGGTACCTACATTGACAGCTAAGGCCATCTATGGGCAAATTCCGGTTTCATATTTATAGACCTGGTACGTGAGACTCCTGAGCCCTCTTACAATGCAAATTGTACATACAATCAATCATGATATTTCATCGTCAAGAAATATTATCATTCCGGAATTAAAACACACAATATTCCATACATGCGGACCGGTAGGTCATGAGAAAATATCAATAGAGCTGGTTTCCGCGGACCTTACTTTTGATTTTATGCATTCAACGTATATACGATTAGTCACATACATAGTAAAATACATACATGGTAAAATGCATTTAAAGTTTAGCACTCCCATCTCTACATAAATACAAAGTAAATCACTCGGGCCGAATTTATAAGTTGATTGAGCAACTAACATTAATGTAAACAAGTCTACATAGGAGCAGCTATCCATGTCTATTTTTGTCTCAACTGCCATTTGGAATAATGTTTCTCCAACGACCCTTGGGTCGACACAGCTTATGAGTGGTTATATATACAGGGTACGCCATCTTTTATGTTGATATGTAAACATTGAATAACTTTGACATTTATCAACCGATTGACTTGAGTAGACATTTTTTTGAAACGTCAATTCAGTACAATTTTAACCATGAATCGCTTCACACCGAAACAACGCGCCGAAATAGTGACGCTGTACATTTAAAATAGTCGTTCAATTGCGTTAACTCAAAGTGCATATTGTCGAGGCCCAGTTTACACTCTCTGGCGCCGTTAACAAGCTAAATTGCCGTATTTGGGGAACGGAGAATCCACACGAGATCCATGAAACACTATTGCATGACCAAAAAGTGACTGTGTGGGTCGGCGTTTGCGCCAAAACCATCATTGGGCTATTTTTCTTCAGAGAAGGCGAAACAGTCGATGGGAATCGATATCGGTGGATGTTGGTTCATTATGTCTACCCACAAATGTGTGAAATAGGTTTGGACGGTTACTGGTTTCAACAAGACGGTGCGCCATGCCACACTGCAAATCAAACAATGCAGTTTCAGCAACGAAAATTCCCTGGACGTGTGATGTCAAAAAATGGCGACATTGACTGGCCACCCAGATCTCCAGATTTCACCCCTCCAGACTTCTTTTTGTAGGGTTATTTGGAAAGAAAAGTGTACGCCAACAAGCCTCAGACCATTGTCGAGCTCAAGGCAAACATTCGTGCCGAAATCATTGCTATACCGTTCGAGATGCTCGAAAAAGTGATGAAAAACGCAGCGAAAAGGGCACATTTTGCTTTGACCAATAAAGGCGGCCACTTGATTGATGTTGTATTTAAAAACTAGTCCAAATAAATTGTAAAGGACCAAATTTAATAAAAAATACATCATACATGGAAATCGGTTGTTTTTTTAAAAAGTTTTTCAATGTTTATATACCGACATAAAAGATGGCGCACCCTGTATATATGCAGAAAAAATGTCCTTGGCTGCCTCATAGCACCAAAAAAGAAACTTGGTCTTCTTAAATGGCCAACAGAACCACAACCATTACAACAAAATGAGTACTCACACGGCGCCGTATTAATGTGACAATGCTGCGAAGTAGTTACCAAATCTGAGTACGCCCGTAGTTACCCTGATGACAATCCTTGAACGAGTTCCTCAACGTACCGACTCGAAAGCCATTCTTTCGTCCACTACTTTCACTGCGTATACAGTGACGATTCAAACTTTGCTTGGAGATCGAATACAGAAGTTCCTTCCTTCTTCGTAGTAGGTAGAGAGGTTCGTTTTCGTTTCCCTGTAGATTACCTCGATAGAAAAGATTCCTCTAACCATCCAAATATGAGTTGCAAAATAATATGAGAGGACACATACTGACAAATATAAATACGAAGGCTGGCTCGTGTGAGGTGCGTTGCTTGGTCGACTGTTATTTTCGACCACTCGCTTCATTGGTTCTTGCGAGACTCCTAAATCGCCGTTTCTACCCGGCGCTCACATGGAGACTTCTTCGTACCACGGGGAAGACGAGACGGTTGAGGTGCCGACACCAAAATCTTCAGTTGCAGATGGCGCAAAATATTGTAGTATCATAGTTCTACAAGTTCTTCGGAGTTTCGTAACACATACATGAATTTAATATTCGCACCTGCACTTTCTACAGGTATAATAGCATTTTTATCAACGAAATTAAATGACGATTGGTTGCATCGGATCGCAGTCGTTCTGCTGGCTGTTCTCCAAGTGGCTTGAGGTTGATATTTACCTCGGCAGCTGCCCGGATCGTTACCTCGCTCGTCCTTGTTGATGTCCGGTTTCGCTGATACCTGTAACATTTAAACATAGGTAAACCGACTAAGGCTATTGGTGCTCTTACACCCAGTGAGTAGAAGCTCAGGTTGTGGATGTGCTGTATCCCGTCCTCAGTGGTGTCTAGATTTACTATCATTTGGTCTGCTCGAGCTCCGATCTTTCGAAGCTCCTCTGAATCTCACAGCACGCTTAATAGTTGAATTCTCTTCTCGGTCTGCGTTGGGGATGTCTGGGCTTCTATCTCTGTTAGTTTTAAGTCAAATGACGGAAGATCATGTTTCCAGATGATCTGTGATGTTCGCCCGATGGTCTTGACATAAAAATCTCGGGCGGTTACAATACCTACACCTACCAAAGCCAGTATTCTGGTATTATTTCGAATCGCATGTTGTGTGGGTTTCTTCCCACAGGTTATCCCAATAGGTTCTGGGGTTGGTGCGACGTATAAGAGGGTGAGTTAATTGAACAACTCGTGTCGCGCATTTTACGCCGTTTCGAGCACCGAAGGATGTGTAGGCGGGCAAATATACAATTTGCTCAATACTTTGCACTTTTGTAGGTCATCGTTTGTCATAGTAAGGTAATTCCGATTCTCCTTGTCGATTGTGATTTCTACGTGACTTCTAGTTGTGTGACTCGAGTCAGTAGGGAGTATATCTTTTGTATACTGTACTGCTGTTGTCCAATGTGCGGTATGTCGAGCACGAGCACTACTATATTGCCTTCGCTGTAGGCCATAAAGTCCGCCAGTCGTATAAGTGCTGACACTTAACTGTGCTCTATTGCAACTGGGAAACTACTGCTAGATGATAGGTGTGGTAGTGCATCGATGAGGTAGCGTGTGAGTGTTCTCGGCGGCAGGGCCATTGCTCCTGCCTTGCCACTCGTTATGTTCCTTATCAACCACACTAACTCCTGTATGTTGCTGAACAATGCCTCCATTGCAATACTTATCGCATTTAGACTTTCGTCTAAGTATTGGCGCCTCCCTACGTCGTACAAGTCGTCGTTGAGTGTGTAGTTGATACGCTGTATCTGTGCCAGCAGGGCCTGTTCGTTGGCCTGTATGTGATGCGTGTTTTCGTTGAACAAATTTAGGGTGGTCTTTACCACTTGTACCTGATTCTTCAACCCTTTCTGCAGCGTTTGACGTGAAGCTTTTAATCTGGAAATTTCTTCATGAAACTCTTGGACATCGGCAGCGTCTATATTCCCGGTGATCGCTTTGATGATGGAGCGCATTCCAAGGAAGTCGTAAATGGTCACTATCCCTGCTTTGATGCCCCTCTTCATTCGCGAGACCGAGTCGGCGATGACGGGATAGCGGTCGTTGCTGTGGGTGTCCGCATTGCATAGCTCCAGCAGACGTTGCAGATTTTTGCTTACGTCCGCTTCTCGGTGCATTAATACGGCGAGGCTCAACCTGACAGCCAACAGTCACGTCGATTGAGTTACGCTGAGGCTTTCAATGTCCTCATAGTAGATACCCGGGCTGCTGGTGAAGCTGTTGATTTTGTAAACGTGCAGATGCTGCGTAGCTCTGATTATGCCGCACATTGCTGCCGTCAGCCGGCAATGGTAATGGGATGGTTGTACAAGGTTGTGTTTCTGTGGGAATTATTATTTAACTAATTCCCTCCCTTCCGTTTCTCTTGCGTCGGTGGCCCTCGGAGGTGCCTCTGGGTCTCAATCTTTAACTAATTCTGCTACGATGTGTCACATCTTTTGACATAAGGTCCCGCGTCGGTCGACTTTCGACTGGGAGCGGGCTAGGGTAAGTATCTCTTCTCTACTTGGGACCGCGTTTGCCCCCTTTTACTCCTGCGCCGCGATCGGCGTTAATATTTGCCCTGTTTTGTTTCCAGTGTACTCTTGGGGAAAGGTTAGCAAGAACGTGGAACTTGCGGCTCTTCTGGGGACGGGAGCTCTGGGGGGAGCCCCTAGACGATCCCATGTTCCTGGGACTCTATCGTTTGTTAGAGGAGCCCGAGGCCTGGGGCTCCCCCTTGCCGAGGTATATCCCGGAGGACGAGTTGCCATTCTTTATGGAGACAAGTAGCGGCCTCCGCACTACTCATCAGCCTCGGCATGCGGCTGATTGTAGGAATGCTTTGTAATAAATTTTTTTGAAAATTGTATAATAAAAATTTTCCATCCCGTATATTTTCTTCTTGTATCGCGCATCTTGTATATTCCTAAATTATACTCGTATTGTTCACTACGTTTTTTCTTTTTGGAGCTCCTACCTTGTGCCTTGAAGAGCTCCCTACCCACATTTATTTTAGCTCTGAGGTAGGCTTTGTGCTCTATAAAGAGCTTCAGGTACAATATTTTGCGTGCACTGTTTGTATTTTCCATCCCCTTCGGACTACGTAGTTAGAGGGGGACCTCACGAAATATTAGAAAAGAGGTCTACTTTAGGATCATTAGAGCGACTCGCATGCACCCTGCAAGTCTTACTATCCTCTTATTTTGCGTTGGCAGGCGTCGCCTTTATGCTTTGCCGCGTTGCTGGGCTTGTCCGGGGTACCCTCGGCTCTCCGCTTTGTGCGGTCGTTAGTACCCTGGCGCACGCTGTCCTCTTCTTTCTCGTGGGTGAGTTTAGCCTCTCGCTCCGACGAACTGCTGTGGCTGTCTGGTGAATGTTCGGCCCTTCTCTTTGTGCGGCCATTCGCTCTGCCTACTTGCCCCGACGAGCTGTCCTCCTCTATTCCGTTCACTTCGGACTTCGCTCTCGATTGGGCCCTCGTAGTGGCGAATATACGGCTTAAAGATGATATGCCCGAGGTACTGCGTTTCCTTGCGTAGAAATTGGCACTTGCCAGGTTGTACTACTAATTTGGCTTCTCTGAGCAGCTGCAGCACATCCCGTAGCCTATGGTTGTGCTCTTTGAAGGTTTTGCAATGTATCACAATATCATCAAGGTATACGTAGCTTTTGACTCCTTGTAGCCCGGCTAGAGCGGAGTTTATTAGCCGCTGGAAGGTCGATGGCGCCTTTTTCAATACGAACGGCATTCGGTGGTAATCGAAATGCCCCTGCAGGGTGGAAAATGCTGGTTTATCCTTGTCTTCTTCTGCCATCGAGATTCGGAGAAATCCTGAGGTGAGATTTAATTTGTTTTGCTTGCTGTCTTCTTTCCTCTGTTTGCAGGTCTCTGTCGGGCAGTAAGTGTATTCAACCTTAGCGTGTCCAGCGTGTTGGTCTCTGCAGTGGCTTGAACTGCCCCGCGATTATCGCGTTTCTTGCGTTCCTGCTTTCTGCGTTCTTCTGTCGTTGGGGCTGCTGTGTTGACTGCGTTGGCTTGCTTTAATTCTGCGATAAGCTCTTGTAGCAGTCATTCCACATGGGACCCTTTTTCTGTCAGCAGTTGGAGATGATGTTCACGTTGGGGATCGACTTGTTCTCGTTGGGTGCTAGCAGACTTACTCATCCCAACCTCCGGGCGCACTCTCGAGCCTTGTGCCCAGCTTTACCACAGGTGAAACAATTTTCCCCCTGTCGCATCGGTCCACCCGGGACCATCTGGTGTGGCTTGATTCTCCACCTACACCTCCCTTTGGCTGCACCATTTTGGCGATTTCGATCGCCCCCACCACCGAGTCGTGCTGTGTCTGGTAGTTCCTTGCACGTACCAGCACCTGCAGCTGGCCGTGCAATCCGTTTTCGAAGTTTGCTTGCGCGCTCCGACGGGTGACGTTCTCGATGGTTGATTCTTGATCCTCCATCACCAACGGCTCACAGACTATCTCGGTTATATCCACCGTGATACATCCTGTTTTTGCTGCGTAAGCGGCGACGTCTTCACTTTGTCGCCTGCAGCATATCGTCGCGCAGGACTTCAAAAATAACGACAGGGCCTTTGATTCCTTGCCGTCGAATGTCTTTACCATTTTTATTTCCAGGGTGAGGCTGAATATGTTGGAGGGCGTCCGCGCCCTGTTGTAGCAGGGGTGGCAGTAGGTCCTCTAACACCACCCTTTTCAGTCGCTGCTCCAACTCAGCGTTTTGCTTCCATAGGGACCAGATGAGTTTGTACTCATCTGTCCTATTTAGGGTGTTAGCCAGATTCTTTTTCGTCGACGGTGCGGTAACCCCCTGGAGCCTGAACTCTAGGTCGAGCTCGCGCTTACCCTGTCCAAACTCGCGTTCCAACTTTTCGAGCTCGTGCCGAGCTCTCTCTACATAGCGGTGACTCCTGTTTACCACCTCGCACCGATCTCGCACCCGATCGGGTAAAGGCCGCGTCGTCGTACCGGTAGCCACCGGCAAACCTACGCGATCTGTGGTACGCAGGTGCTCTATTTCCTGCTCAATCATTGCCTCGGTAACGTTGACCGGTGTCGCTGTCCGGTGACCATAGAACGGATCGTCACTGACATTACTGTCGTGATCTCCGAATGACACTTATGCGGATTTATACCGAACTGTGCAGTCAGTCAGCCCACGAGGGTGTCTTAAGGGCAAAATCTGTGACAACACCCTGCGCATCAAACCTACGCGATCAAACGTGGAACAAAAGAACAGAGGAAGACTACTACTTAGAAAATAGGGATCTGTTTACAATACAGGAACTGGCAAACGTTCACGACTTTAAGTTCACGACTGTAAGTAAGAAAGGCTCCAGGAATGGATGGTATCTGTTACGTCCTGGACTTGTCAGACTTGATTCTTTTCTCCATTTTGAGCCACAATGCGCTGGCTCGGGATTGGAGGACGGGTGGTGAGGGGCGAGTTTTATATAAATAATAAATAAGCACAGGATAAACACCAAAAATGTCTGAATTATTATATGTTAAATCACACAAAATTATATGTATTAACACCATATGTATTGAAACGTTTCGCGATTTTATGCACTTATTTCTTCAGTTACGATGCGCGTCTTTTCGACGGTGGCGTGAAATCGCGTGGTTTTTACTTTCTATTTCGAGCTTGGTTCGTCCTAAACCATCGGTAAGGACTGGTGGCTCGAGGTGGGTTCGTGCTCTGGGCTGGATGTAAAGAGTGATGTTTATTGATTTATAAGTGTGTATAGTGGATTCTGTTATTGTTAATTCTTTTTATTGTTTGTGTAAGAGACCTCAGGTTGGTTTTATTTGAGTTGCATCGTCCGTGGAGACATGCGGTTCGTTACCCTTTTATCATCGGTCTTTTATATTTGTAGGGTAATACTCTGTTTCGTTTCTTTTTGTTGCTTAAGGCGTTGGTTATTTGTGATATTTTGTAAGGAGACGGGAGAGGAGTTTGATGGTTCAGGACGACGGCCTTGCGTCGTTCGCACGGTCCTCCCTAAGAATTGCGTCCTGACGCTTCTCTACTCGTCGCCGTGATTTCAGAGATGGGATAAATTCCTAGTGCTTCGCTTTTTGACTCTAATGTTCGTATGACGATTTGGTATCGTTCATACGGATCTCAACGCTCAATTTTATGTAAATTCGAGGTTTTTAGTTTCAATGTGATACTTAAATTTATGTATGCGGATTAATTTCCGGTTGCGTTCGGGATGTGACTCTATCATTCGTAAAGTGAGTAGACATCATCTTTACGGAGCTTAACACTCAATTTATCAAGTACGGGCTATTGTGTTTGCTAATGCATGATCTTCTTAAAGATTACGTATGTGGAATAATTCCAAGATAATTTGGTTTCCTGACTCGATTATTCGTAAAGTGATTAGACATCATCTTCACGGAGCTTAACACTCAATTTATCAAATGCGGGCTGTCGTGTTTGTTAGTACACGATCTTCCTAAAACTACGTATGTGGAATATTTCCATGTTATTTCGGGTTATGACTCGATTATTCGTAAAGTGATTTAGACATCATCTCTACGGAGCTTAACACTCAATTTATCAAATGCGGGCTGTCGTGTTTGTTAGTGCACGATCTTCCTAAAACTACGTATGTGGAGTAATTCCATGTTATTTCGGGTTATGACTCGATTATTCGTAAAGTGATTTAGACATCATCTCTACGGAGCTTAACACTCAATTTATCAAATATGGGATGTCGTGGTTGCTAATGCACGATCTCTTAAAAACTACGCATGTTTAATAATTCCAAGATAATTCGGTAATTTTGTGGCATCGTAGGATACGGTTGCGCGGAGCTTTCCGTTCGTTGGTGTGCTCGTCTTCTACCTGTTTGGTTGTTGTTATATGGGTGGGGCCTGCTTGGTTACTACTGCCGCTTGGTGTCCTCATATAGGGCGTTCCGTGGTACTGTTGTAAGACGTATCGGTCAGCCTCTGTTTTGAATCATCGGACGTTCTAATAGGTGATGTTTTTATTTCGATGTTCCACAATGGGAGTAACCGCGTAGCTCGATTTCCAAGGTACCGCCTTATTGATGTCCGAGCGGTGAGTTTATAGGGGACCCGCGAGTGTCGTACCGTGGTATGTGTGTGTGTGTGGTGAATTTACCTACCTATCTGACTCGTCTTTATTATTGTTTGGGTCCCTAGCTATAGCTCTCTGTTCGCAAGAGACACCGGGTTCGCAGCTTGACCAGCTAGCTCTTCCTAGACCCCGGATATTGAAGCCTTTATTCGCAATTAATTAAGCACCTTCTCGCGCCATTTAAGAGGCGTACGAGTTGGTTCTCGATTAATTGAGATCAGCCGAGGTACCGCGAGATGCAGGTGGTAGCTGGTGCTGGCCCTAACGTGGTCCCACCCACGCACGTACACCCTACGAGTCTAATGCGCGGTGCACTCAGTCGGGATGCCACTCCCTTGACCTTGTGTCACTCGTGCTGCTTCACACTCCAAGAAACGGATAGCCACGACGCCGTGCGTGGGGACCCGTTAGTGGAGTGTGCCCTGACGCTGTGAGTAGGGGCGGCCAAGCGCAGTGCAGGGGAGCCTTACTCCTCACAGAGTATCCTGATGAGTTCGTTTATTCAACTGACGGCCAAGCGCAGTGCAGGGGAATCAGTTGATAAAACGAACACTAGTTCTAGCATGGTATTTCCCAAACTGTTAGTAAGTTGTTGTCTTTTTCTTATCGGTTCGTTCGGTCAAACGACGGCCAAGCGCAGTGCAGGGGAATCGGTTTGATCGAAAGAATGCGTTTTCGTTACATGGAGATTTTACGTGTAATTTCTAGGTACTAGGTGTGCTGTCGAGCAGCACTTCGTCTTGACTTATTAGTTTTGACAAGAGCCCCGAGGCTTGTTCCGTCGCGGTTTATATAGGTTGGCGGATGGACCCCGGGAGGGTGTTTTGCGGTAGGTCACGTGATGTTTGTCGCACTTCAATCACTAGGTGAGAGAGGTGCGGGGTAACGTGTGGGTATACCGTTATTTCTTGAATTTCTATTCTTAGCCGATCTTTGTCCTTCCAGGGTTTGAAACGAGGTTTCAGCGAGGTTGAGTTTTGTTGGCCCACGTTGTATTCCCATCTGTTGTAGGTTCAAACTTTTCACCGGTGTTTTTTATGGTTTGAATATGGTTTTTCTATGATTTAGGCCACTATGGGTCTGTCCCTGTTTCGTCGGCTGTTGCCTTGCTGTTTTATTGATAAATAATTGCCCAGGGTGCTTAGTTGTTGTTAATTATGTCTTTCTTTGTGGGGTTTTAACGGATTCCTCGCTGATTTTTACGTTACTGTTGTTTTCATGCGTTCTACTACGTGAGGATGGTCTTCCTCTACGTGTTTTTCTTGGTTTTCGTTCGAGATAAGTTTGTTTCATGTGTTTTATTGATATTAATGTTTTATTCGTTTAGTGGGGGTACGTCGCAGAGTTTCATGTGAAGGTACCCTGTCGATTTGTTTCGGTGTTTCGTGGAACCTCGAGAGTTCCATGAATTATTTTCTATTCTTGCCGTGCTGTGGCGTTCGCGGTGTTCTCGCCTTTTACTAGTGTGGCCTATTTGGGGTTGTGCCGTCTGTGTTTCGGCTGGGCCCGGTGATCGTGTAGGCGGGGTCTATTGCGCTGGTCTAGTAGGCCAGCGTGTGCTTTTTGTTCCGCCTTCTATCTGGTTAGTTCGTTCGGGGGAGGTTCCCTTTGCGTGCTCTGTTTTGTTTACCTGGTGTTCTTCTGGCTAGGCGGGCCTATCATTACGCCATTACTTTTAAGGTGTGTATTTACGATTCTCCGTATGTACCTACTAGTCTCTCCTGTTTCCTTATTCGGTAGGTGCTTCTTTATGTAGTGTTTTGTCTTTTGATAATGTCTGTTTGGTTGAGTCGATGGTTAATTATAGTAGCGGATCGCCTTAATTGCGTTCCGTTACAGTATAGTAGCACGTAACTAAAGTCATTAAAATAGTATATTAAACAGTATGAGCATATATATGTATTAGAGTAAAATGTCATATTAATATAGAGACGGGGCCGTGTATTTACGAGGGGTATGTTATTATAAAGTTTATTGGAACGCGCACAATATTATTGGTTGCGCGAACAATACTACGATCTATTGGGTATTCATAAATGTTAAAATATTATATTAATATAGGTACGGTATTACGAGGACCGACCGTCATGGTCGGTCCCAGGAGAAGAACTAACTAATTAGCGCAGTGCTGAAAGAACCGCGCCTATAACAATGGAAAAAAGATTGGCGGGGCGCAGCGCGTCTCATCGATGCGCTGCGTCTCGCTGGCCAGCGTGTGAGCGCTGACCTGAGCAAAAGGTGTACACCCAGCAGCGATAAGCACTACTGAGTTGCGCCAGAAATACGTGCATAGAATAAATCATATATGAGATAAAAATATTAAATTTTACATTTATAAAAGAAATATGGAAGATCCGGTACGTAACAGTATCCCAAATAAAGTATCAAAAGTGGTAATTTAGAAGCATCCCAAGTTACACCTAAATATCTACAACGACTGTCTCATAAGAGCAACCTTCTACAAAGACTGGAAGAAATAAGAGCTAATTATTGTAAGGAAAGGAAAGGCGCCAGTAAACGCGCCCTGGTCCTTCAGACCACGATGTCAATTAGATACGATGGGTAAATGCTTGGATGGTTTTATAATGGAAAGGTTAAATAAACACCTTACAAATGAAAATACCCCGTCTCAGAGGCAATATGGCTTTCGAAAAGGACGATCTTGACGAATGGAAGTAGTAGATATTGCTAAGAAAATCCAGAACGGAATTAATGGCAGAAAAGGGTTCTGTGTACTCGCGGCCATGGACATCGGAATTGCCTTTAACTCGGCAACTTGGCGAGATATCATTATACCTCTTGTATAGAAAAATGTACCGAAGTATCTCTTGAGATTAATCGATCAAGATCTCAGGGATAGAATAGTTATTTTCGAAGAAGAAAATGTTAGGCTTGAACAAAAAGGACGTGCGGAGATCCGCAATTTTCGAAAATCGGCACATTTCTAGAACGCCGTGTACTATGACTTGCTAGGGATGAAACTACCGGACAACACGAAAATTATAAGGTCCATAGATCCATGGAAATCGCGGTAATGGTAAACGATAGCCTTGAGAGAACGAAGCGCTGGTTGGATTCAAGAAGCCTCCAAATGGCTGTGGAGAAGACGGAAGCAGTGCTAGTCACCGACAGGCGGGGCTTCATCTATCGAAAAATACGCATCGGAGGCAGGATCATCGAATGGCAAACTTCAATGACGTATCTTGGAATGGACCTGGACCATTAACTTAATTTTGGTCCTCATATAGCAAGAAGAGCTAAAAAGGCTGTAAAGTCGGTGGCGAACCTCACACCAAAAGAAGCAAACAGAAGACTATTTTCAAATGTAGGCCACGCGAAGATACTGTTGCGGCCCCAGTGTGGGCCGAATTAATGAAAAATAAAACAACAATACAATCGCGTGGATCCGTCCTGGGACGTAGTGCGATAACGATTACGTGCGTGTATTGAACGGTCTCAGAAAGTACGGTGCTTGTCCTTGAAAGTACTCCACCTATTGACCTTCTAGCTAATGAAAGGTAGGGAGTGTGTCAAAGACTTAAGGATATCGACTAACTGCTTAACGAACATCGAAGAGCCAAAGCCAAAAAATCGGTTCAACATAGCACAAGAAAAGCGCTGATCGAAAAATGACAGAAGCGTTGGAATAACGAAACAACCGGACGTTAGACGCACCGTATTATACCGCGTTTAGAATAATGGGTAGAATGTACGCACGGTGAGATAAATTACTTTCTCACTGTTACGTCCTGGGTTTTAACAAAAAGGGCGCAACGTAGGAATAACATATATTTATCTCCATTTTGAGCCAGAATGCGCTGGCTCGGAATTTGAGCACGGTCGATCAGCCAATGTATACTATTTTGTAAAGTAGATACTCGTTCACTTACCTTAAAATGATAGAACTAATCAAGTACGACTACTCCGTTGTTGTCCGAGTCAATCTCGGTAGTATCCGAGTCGTTATTGAGCTCTAGTTCCGGATGCTGGCCCGACGTTGACGGCCCTAACTGAGGTGACGTTCACTCGCTATCGGGGCGTACGGTACAACGTTGAATAACGACGGGTCGTACCGCAGCCACTGCTACTCGTTTAAGTATTGGCCCGCCTTTGCCGTCGGACCAATCACGCAATTCTATGGTCACGTTGGGCAATCCGCGGTTAGGATTCGGGACGGGGTTTACAGCTGCTGACTCACTCTTCGCGACAATCTAGATTGTTTTTCCCGATGCTGCTGTCCTGCACGCTTACGGGTTTTGCCGATCTAATTTTAAGATAAATAGGGTTGGTAATCGGGAAAGGTCACTGTCCACTTTCTTCATGGTCATACGAACTTTCCTCGTAAAAAAATGGAACCTGCGTGTAGGAACCTGAGGTACTACGCTGATTCGTGAAATAAAGAGGGCGAGAGGAGTGTGCAACTCTTAGTTGACGCCACATTCTCTAGTAAAAGATCCCCCGGCGCGAGTTTCCAAGCGCCACCAGGGTGTAGAGTGCTGCAGACTCGCAACTGACGTCACGGGACCAAACAGCACGTGACCTGGAGGTGCAACGAGATTCGCGCTCCAGATCACCTAGCTAGAAATGAAAAGCCAAAGGCCACGGGGGCCCTACGACGAAGCGTCACACAAAGTAGCTGGCCCACGAGGGAGAAATCGCGGCTAACTTAGCGACAGAAAACAGTAAAGAAGACGGGGTTAGAAAATGTCGGAACGTAGCGGGTGGATCTATGAAAAATCACGGAACACCCGTGTACAATACCGTTATGAATGTTTATTGGTGCGCGTACAAATTGGATACGCGAACGATACAATAAAATGTTATAAATGCGCGCGATAGTGTTTTAATTGTTGCACAATAAAATGTTAAAAGATACGCGCGATAATGTTTAATCGCTGCACAATAAAATGTTAAAAGATGCGCGCGATAATGTTTAATCGTTGCACAATAAAATGTTGAAAGATGAGCGCGATAATGTTTTAATTGTTAATTTCGCAGCTACAGTTATAAAATGGTTATTTTCGTGCGAGAACAATTTGTGTCAGACGAATTTTGCGGGAAGATGTTTCCGAACTACCCGCACGGTCAGGACTGCCTCTTTTAAACACAATGACTGTCGATATGATGGGTGGCTAAGTGCCCCTCCAGTCGCCTACTCTCAAAAGTAGATTTTAAGCATCAGGACAACGGGCCTCGCAGCCTCACCGTCCGGTCGATGCAACCCGACCGGGTGTCGGGCTTATCGCTTCCGTTCGAGAGTCGCCTGGACCAAGCACCATAGCCCGGTACGTGGGACTGCTTACGTTAGCTAGAGATTTGAAGTAGCTACTCGTCAATGGATAACACTGGAATGTGGCGAGCAACTTTATCCCATTTAGGGTGCGAGCGAGGCTGTGCGTTGCTACGCTAAATACAAAGTCATATCCAATAGCTATGCGCTGCTCTAGTCGTGGGACTAAACAAAGTCGCACGGGTGATTAACGCGCGATGCTTCGCTCAGCGTTTCTCGCATATACCCTAGTGAGCGTTTGAAAATGTGTGCATATACAGGGTGGGCCATTTCAATCTATACACCCAAATTTCTTTGTACCTAAGACAGATACAGAAAAATAGTTCACATAAAAGTTGTTCAAGATAATGGGGGTCACCTATCTGTATAACTAGCTTTGACCTTGAGACTACTTATCAAGGTTATTTAAAGGTCAGAGTGGTTTTTAAAAATGGGAACCCCTATTTTTGACACCGGATTCGAAAAGAGCGGAAAATCTTACGTCTGAAATGATATTTTAAAGTTTTTTTTCGTGACCTTGAGAAGGTCAATTTAAGGTCAAATGCTAAATAAATGCCTGGTAGCTGTTTATTTAGCTGTTTACATTTTTTGGTGGAATAAACGTTGTGAAGGTACCTTTATAAGGAAGATCGAACTGGAATGTGACAACAACCTCAACAATGTTGACCTTGACGTTATTTTTCAAGGTCATTTGAAGAAGAGGGGTTTTATTAACGGGAAACTTTGTTTTTGATACCGAATCAAGAAAAAATGAAAAAATGAACGTTTTAAGGTTTTTCCTAACATAAAAAGGCCGTAGTGAACGTAGTGGCCATAGTGGACGTAGTTAGTTCTGTTTCCTTTGGGATGCTTGATTAAAGTGAGTCCCCTTGCCTCTCACTATCGTTACGATTATAACTTTAACCACGAAGCAAATGTTCGAAGTTGCCTCCATTTGCTCCAAGGCACAAAGGCCTCAAGGTCACGAAAAAAAACTTTAAAATTTTCCGCTCTTTTCGAATCCGGTGTCAAAAATAGGGTTTCTTATTTAAACAAACCACTCTGACCTTCAAATAACCTTGACAAGTAGTCTCAAGGTCAACGCTAGTTACACAGATAGGTGACCCCCATTATCTTGAACAACTTTTGTCTGAACCATTTTTCCGTATCTGTCTTAGGTACAAAGTAATTGGGGTGCATAGATTAAAATGGCCCACCCTGTATATGTATGCACGTATTATACGTATATATGTTTGTAAAAGGGTACTTATGGGGACACAGAAAAAATGAATTTTTTTCAGTGTACATAAGCTAGTATGATCAATGAAAGAACAACTCTAATAAAAAATTTCAAATCCGATATCTGGTTCTATCATATACACCAAAGTCCCAAATTTATGCAAAAGGGTATTTATGAGAACGGTCCCTATAAACACCACTTTACACCCATTTTCACCGTCTAGTGGTACTTGTGCGGACATGCATTTACATTAGTATTCAACTCCAATCTATGACATGTTCCATCGGTCTCAATAGCAAAATAATGTTGGCTGTGTGATAAATTGTATATTTAATATAGTAGACAATAGACATTTTCAGAAAATACATCTGGAATGTACAATATAAGGTTTACTCGTCTGAAGTTAATGCTATTTGGTACTTGTGAGGACACCGGGGACTTTTCCATATCCCGATAATCCTCTTTAAATGCTTACGAGACATTTCAAATGAGTCCAGTATGAATATAGCCCTCTGTATATTTTTAATTAGAAGATCTTTAAATTTATTAACTGACGATTGTAATTTCAGTGTCCTCATAAATACCGATAGGCATAAAATCGTATATATCGAAGTCACTACTTACTGCCATTTGGTACTTGTGAGGACATCGGGTGGTCTCGATTTTCTTTTCAGTAAAAAAAACGGCAATAAGATGCCACTTCATGGAGTTACTTTGATCGCCCACTTTTCTCCAAAGTCCTACTTTTCTATTTTCTGTCAGCCAAAATTATTCATTGTTCATTCAGCATCCTTGTAATGCATATGACTTGAGGGCAATCGGTACATCCGGGGATATTATGACTAATAATCGCACTTGACTGCTGAATGGAATAAAAATGGAGCATACGTTACATATTTTTCTTGACTTTTATTGACTCATGGACTTTCGTACATGAGATTCCGCTGGATAGTTGATGACGCACCTAACAAAAGTGCGTATGGGGACAGAAGATTATCACAATATATACGTGCGGTATATACGTCACGAAGGTTACCATTATCTGCTAATCGGCACTTACGAGGGCCTAAACCTCTCTTAGTTCATTACTTTTTGTACCAGTTAACAATCGCAAGAATGTAACAAGTGTTCATCAAATCGAAAACGTCGGTTTCGATTTGATAATTAATTAAACAATAACAGCGGCTAAAATTACAGATCCTTGTAATTTCAGTGTCCTCATAAATACCGAGAGGCATAAAATCGTATATATCAAAGTCACTGCTTACTGCCATTTGGTACTTGTGAGGATATCGAATGGTCTCGATCGGGTGGTCCTCATGAATACCGATAGGCATAAAATCGTATATTTCGAAGACACTACTTACTGCCATTCGGTACGTGAGGACATCGGGTGGTCTCGGTTTTCTTTCCACTAAAAAGAAGAAGACAATAAAATGCCACTTAATATAATTACTTTCATCGCTCACCTTCCTCCGAACTCCTACTTTTATATTTTCTGTCAGCCAAAATTATTCAATCTTAACCCAGCATCCTTTTTATGCATATGACTTGAGGGCAATCGGTACATCTGGGAACATTATATCTAATAATCGCACTTGACTGCTTAATGGGATAAAAATGGAGCATACGTTACATATTTTTTGCTTGACTTTTATTGAATCACTTTCATGCATGAGATTTATCTGAATAGTTGATGAATTACATAACAAAAGTGCATATAGAGTGCATACGTTATTCCCTACAATGGAGATCTGGAATACACGTCACGAAGGTCACCATTATCAGAGAGAATAAATGTAGCTGTAATGCAGTTTTTAGAGTACTTGCTTAGCAATCTTAAGGTGTTATTTCATGGGCAGTGAACAGCAGCAGCGTTTTAAGAAATCATTGAATGTTACTAGCAAATTCCGGTGCAAGTTTTTGCTGCCTCAAATTTATTGATCCCAACAGCAGAGCAACAAATGCATGGGCAGCGCTGCTGCTGCGTCAAATTACTGAATTAATGTTAGTAACAAGTTACTGAACTGCTGCTGCAGCTGCTCACTGCCCATGTAATAGCACCTTCACGGTCCCGATTTCGAATCCCGGGCACGCTTTCATATTTTTCTCTCGTAATCTCTGGAATTATATTAGGACTAACATAAGTTCATATTGGTAAATACTACTATACAATGTACATATGAAATATATGTATGCTAGGGCAAAGTTTCACAGCTTTAAAGAAAGCTATCTCTCGGATCCCTGAAAGATCCAGATTTGGTAGACGATGATTAAAGGTCTTGTTTCTCAATTTATAAAATCCATCACGGAAGTTTTTGATTGCAGGCATCATTACTATAGAACCATGTTTTTCTTCTAAATCAATTGAAGCTTGAGAATAAAATTAATAGTGGCAGAAACACTATGTTAATGCAAATTTTTGAAATAGAGGATACTCTATTGAGATTTCAAGAGGTTGAATTGTGATTTCCAATATAATTCCAGGAACTTAGAATGCGTAATAAGACAACCGAATATACCGAATATAGTTTTTTTCCACATATCGAAAAAAAAAATACAGAAGCAATTTTATCCACATCGTTGCAGTATTTAGGTATTCCTCGAGTGGTTCCAGTCATTCCAGCATGACTAATTTTTCGATGGTTCGTTGACCACCTAACAATCCTTTTATTGCAGAAGTAATTAAGCAATTGAATCAGTCGGAGTTTTATTTATTATAAATACATATTAATCGAATTAATATAAAATCGAAAAAATATATTAGGTGCGCAACGAAGTTCCCGCTGTTTTTTTTTTTTATGAAAATGCAAATTTATTGTGAAAAAATGTTTACAAATGAATCATTCAAAATATTGCCCATCGCTAGCGACAACTTTTTCCCGTCTTTCTGGCAGAGCTCGAATACCGCCACGGTAGAAGTGTACGTCTATTGAGGCTATCCAGGAATCAAGCCATTTTGAGATGTCTTCATATGAGCTGAACTGCTGATTAGCCAGTCCATATGCCATCGAACGGAACAAGTAATAATCGGACGGCGCAATATCTGGGGACTATGGCGGGTGGGGTAGGACTTCCCATTTGCGCGTTTCTAAGTAGGTTTTAACGGGTTTGGCAACGTGAGGCAGAGCGTTGTCATGCCGTAGAATCACTTTTTCGTGCCTCTGCTCGTATTGTGGCCGCTTTTCGCACAGTGCACGGCTCAATCGCATCAATTGAGATCGATACCGTTCCCCAGTGATGGTTTCGTTCGGTTTCAACAGCTCATAATAAATAACACCGCCCTGGTCCCACCAAATACACAGCAAAATATTCGCAGCGTGAATATTCGGTCGAGCCGACGACGTAGAAGCATGACCGGGCAGTCCCCATGATTTTGTTCTGTTTGGGTTGCTGTAATGAATCCATTTTTCATCACCCGTAACGATGCGATGAAGAAAACCCTTCTTTTTTGCCGCTGGAGCAGTTGTTTACGGGCGAAAAAACGACGCTTAACGTCTCTTGGCTTCAATCATAAGGAACCCAAGTTCCTTGTGTTTGAATCATTCCCAACGCATGCAATCGCTTGGAAATGGCTTGGCGGGTAACTCCTAATGCTGAAGCAAGCTCTTTTTGCGTTTGGCACGGATCCTCATCGAGCAATGCCTCCAATTCAGCGTCTTTGAAGGTTTTTGGCCTTCCTTCACGCGAACGGTCGTCAACATCAAAATCACCGTCTTTGAAGCGACGGAACCAATCATGGCATGTTGTTTTATACTTAGAGCAGCATCTCCGTAAACGTTTTGGAGCTCTAGATGCGCTTCAGCCGCCGTTTTCTTCGAATGAAAGAAGAAAAGCAACACTTCCCGCAAATGACGATTATTTGGCACAAAATCAGACATTTTCACACAACCAAAAGTATATGACGCAAAAACAAAATCATTAATGTGTCAAAGCGGTTTGTTTACCATATGTCTAAGTTTGGTTAATGACGTTTTGGTTATGTCCCAATCGACCAGGAAGTACTGGAACCATCTCTTGAAAAACAGCGGGAACTTAGTTGCGCACCTAATACAGGGTGCGCCATCTCAATCTGGTCGATGGAAGTATTGAATAACTCTGACAGATTTTAACCGACCAGCATCATACAACACGTTTCGTATAGGTTATTTCAGTACAATTTCAACCATGTATCGCTATACGCCGAAAGAACGCGCCGAAATAGTTTCGCTTTACATTGAAAATAATCGTTCAGTTGTGTCAACTCAGCGTGCGTATCGTAAAAAATATCGCGGACGTTCTGCGCCCAAAGGTGACACTATCCGTCATTTAGCTTCAAATTTCATGGAGCACGGGTCTGTAGCGAATCTCCAACATCAAGCTCGACCGCGTCCAGGTCGTTCAAATGAAAATATCGAAGCTGTTCGACAGAGTGTTGCAGAAAATCCAAATGTCTCATACCGCCGCCGGTCTCAGCAATTAAACATCAGTGGAACCACTTTAAGAAGGATTTTAAAGCAAGATCTTCACATGTTTCCGTACAAAGTGCAGTTGACTCAAAGATTATTGGAAACTGACAAGCCGCGACGCTTGGCTTACGCTAATAACGTTAGTCGAATGAAGGAAGCTGAGCCGGATTTTTGGGAGCGAATTCTGATGACCGACGAGGCTCATTTCACCCTCTCTGGCGCTGTCAACAAACAAAACTGTCGCATGTGGGGCACCGATAATCCTCATATTATTCACGAAACTCCATTGCACGATGAGAAAGTGACAGTTTGGGCCGGTGTTTGCTCAAAAACCACCATTGGACCATTTTTCTTCAGAGCTGGTGAAACTGTCAATGGGGATCGATATCGGTGGATGTTGGCACACTTTGTTTTACCACAAATGCGTTAAAAGGTCTTAAGGAATTTTGGTTCCAACAAGATGGTGCGACATGTCACACTGCGCGCTCAACAATGGACTATTTGCGTCGGAAGTTCCCAGGACGTGTGATATCAAAGAAAGGTGATATTGACTGGCCACCAAGATCGCCGGATTTGACTGCACCGGACTTCTTCTTGTGGGGATTTTTGAAAAGTAAAGTCTATGCCAACAAGCCGAAGACCATAGAGGAGCTAAAAAACAACATTCGAGCCGAAATCGCAGCGATATCGCCCGAGACGCTGGCAAATACAACGGAAAATGCCGAAAAAAGAGCTCATTTTTGTCTCAGTAATAAAGGCGGACATTTGATCGATGTGGTTTTTGGAAACTAATCAAAATAAATTGTAATGAATCAAATTTAATAAAAAAATACGACTTTGTGAAATCTGTTGAAAATTCTCTAAGTTATTCAATACTTCCATCGACCAGATTGAGATGGCGCACCCTGTACATCTTAAAGTGTTCGTATAATATTATGAAATAGACTATATCTATATTCCTTTTTAGAGTCATTATTCATGTCATTTGCAATGTTAAAACTAATGAGGCGGTTATAACTCGATGTTTTTTTATAATTTGTAATAGTATATTAATACAAATACCATAGTATAGTATTTGTAATAGCAGCTTAATGATTTTTGCTCTATATGTTTTTTTACTAGTTTCAATTTTCTTTCAGACGCTGACGCATCGAAATCCATGCACATTAGTCACTATTATCTGATATTTGGTTGATTCAACGAATTACTCTTAGGCAACCATAAAGCTCAATTAGAAGCCTGCTTGCTTCTATGAATGTCTTTGGAAAAGTATCCGTTGATACTATTTCGGTGCGGTATCCCAAGCCTTTTCTATAATGACCTTTTGCTTCTCTTTAGCAGGAAAATATACGTTTCCTAATGTTTTTAATAAAAGAAATGGTTAAAATAATGGATCAATTTGAATGAGTTACATTTCCTTAGGAAATCTAAATCAGTTGACGTGCAAAAGAAGAAGAATCGCAATTTACTTTTTCTTTTCGTGTGAGTATTGATTACTCATCCAAGCTTTGACGTGTTTGTAGTGTCTTCCTCCGAGAATTTCTTTGTTATCGTGGATCACTACCTCTATTTCCCATTTGGAGGGATTAGTCTGATTCTTCAGGTAATCATGAAAGTGTCGATTAATGATCTCTATTTCATTAACTTTCCAAACTATACGTCTGCACAGGCGTTTTTTCTCTATCAAAAGAAAATTCCGTTAACAAAACTCAAAAACGGTCCAGGGCAAGAATTCGTTGAAAAAATAAGAACGTCTAATTACTTGGTTTTAGATTACTTTCCTCATCACTTTCCAAATTTGGTATGGTTCCTATAAATCAAGAATCAAAAGAATTTAGTTTGTCTTCATCGGTTCAAATTCTATTTGTGAAATGTCTGATAAACTGCAAGGGATGCGTTGAACTCTCATTCGACCTTTCGGTAGGAATTGGATTCTTTGTAAAATCGTTGGCATTAAATTTAGGTATACATTGCGCACTTTTCGAGATTTCAAAGATTCATGAAGAAAATAAAATCGTGACCTATATTGATACGATGCTATAAATATCTTAGAATCATTCGATGAAAAATCTACTTTCTAATTTCCTTTCAAAGCATCTTTTATAGAAAGTTGCACTTATTTCGCAGTTTCCAAGATATGTTATTCCCGTTTACCCCATAACTGCACAATAATAGATGACATTCGTTACTAAGTTGGCTCGGTAATAGAAATAATTCCCCTATTACATGTAATAAAAAAGTTTGTTGAAGTAAATTCTTGCCAGGTAATGTACTATATTAAACTTACTTCGTCCACACTTTTTTTGCTGCACTTGTCTGTTGTCTAAAATATTAACAAATAGTATTTGATTGAGATTATTTGCAATAAATGAGAATCGGGGCCCCACAAGAGGTTCTATGTGCACGAATAAATCAGGTCATTTTTTTAAATGTGGTTCTTTGATTATTACCAGCAATTGTGTATAACGATACAATATAATATAATATAATATAATATACACTATAACAATATAATATAATATATAATAACACAATATAAAAATGATTCTATATACTTTGAAAAATATTTTTTGTAATATTATTCAATTTCAAGCCGAAAGGGTATTATACAATTTCATTTCACACTGTATAGATCTGGAGCAATACGTTTTTTAAATTCAATCTTGAACTCAAACTGCTTTATTTCACGAACTTCAATATCTTTATTAAACGTGACAAAAAAATGTATATATTTTCCTCTAAATGTACCAAAGTTTTTTGACTGAAATATGAGACGTCGTTAATAGTTGCATACGATTATTTTTAACAAGTCATATACTTGTCGGGACTTGATGAAAAACATAATCTGCGGTCATTTACGACATCTCATTTTATTAAGATACCTTAGTACATTTAGAACAAAAAAGTTGCTTCCATTTTTTAATCTGCGACCATTATATTCGGAGCTACACATTTGTTAGATAGAACAGTTTGAGGCTAATATTAGAAATAAAAAATGTATAGTTCTGGATCTATGCGGTGTTGAGCGAAATTGTTTAATACCGTTCCGAATTAAAATTGACCAACGTACAAGACAAAAATTGAGCGGTATTCAAAATCCAATTTTCGAAAAAAAATACACGATATATTCCAATTCAGGACGACAAAATCTGCCAAATAGAATACAAATATTTCGACAAGTTCAGAGTGCACACAGTACCCCGCATGTCATCCCGACTAAATGATTAATATCGCATACCTGAATCTTCGGAGAACATCATCGTACTATCTAAACCGGTTGAAACACCACTTGTATCTATAAAAGTTTCAGTCAACGACTCATCAGCATTATGCCGTGAAGCGGAAACAGTATTTTCGGGAAGGACATCGTTGGTTGCACCTTTTCCACTTGCCGCTTCTGAAAGTTGGGAAACGGTTACAATGTCCCTCGCAGCTGGTTGTCTGCAGTGAGATTTATGTATTTTTTCTGCGTGACCCAAAAAGTTTGCTAGATCTGTCAATTCAGAATCACTCAAATTATAATCAGCGCACAGTATGGCGATGTGTTTCCTCAATTTAGTGCCACGTAGAGAATCTGGGACGTGAGCCCCACATAGTTCAGAGTATTTTCTCATTAGATCACATGCACTTAAGCGCTTGTGTCGTTCGTCATTCAATGCTCTAAGCCCAAAAACATAGGGGTTATCGACTGATACGCCAGCAACATCTCGGAAATTTAAAATCAACTCTATGCTCTGAACTATCTCGTCTCGCAGTAAAATTCCTACACTGCGCCCGAGCTTTCCTCCAATTTCAAATCTTGCATATGTCTGTGCAATCGTTTTACAGTGTTCCGAGAGAGAATTGTACATGTCTTTATCGGGTTTTCATCTAGACGTTTGTACGCTCGAAAATCTTCTACCTTGATCTTTGAGGCCCCTCCCTGTCGACGACGATTGAAAACCTGAATAGCCAACAATGTCATTTCACCCAATCGTAACCAGTGCTCGTACGAAAATTTTCTTTGCAGTTTCTCAAACGCAAAATTGCGTCTTGTCTCCAAATAAATCGTAAACTTTTTAATGTCATCTTTGGATGGTAAGACGGTATTCTTTAGTCGTTTTCTCTTTGTAAGAGTCTCGACTGCTCGACGATTAATAATTTCAAAACTTCTTTCGATCAGTTTCAAAAAATCTTTGACCAATTTCTTTTTCTTATTGTCTTGCCTTTTTATGTACAATGTTTCAAGAAAACCTCCGACTTTTTTTAGTAGAGATCCAATGCTTGTAGCGGTGGTGAGTGACTTGAAAACGCTATAGTCTTCACTAATACCAGCTACATTATTGACTCCTTTGATACATAAGTCGTAATTTTTCGGTACCAACAAACTGGAAAGATTTTTGATACTTGCATCGATACCTTTGACTGACTGTAGAAATCGGCCGATCATCCTCAATTTCTGACGAATCATAGCATGATCTTCTTCTGTTGGATATTTCTCGATTAGGGTATTGGCATAGAGAATGACTAGATCATCGTATCGAATCTCTGCTGTGATACTATCGTCTCTCAAAAAAGGAAATATCGCAGTTCTTACGAATCTATTAGCGGATTTATGCAAGCGTCCCATGATTTTTCTGCTTTCAGTTAAAAGTCCTCTACGGTTTGCTGGCTTATCGTTTGAGCATTGATGATGTCCTATGTTCGATATTGCTAAGAACTTTTTGCATACAGGGCATGCTGCAAAGTCACATGAAGGTTTTTTCTTACTCTTTCGATTCGGTCGACGCGCAACTTGAACTCTGTTAGTTGCTGTTCGTGCTGATCATGCTTTAACTCTGAAGTTAAAGCATGATCAGCACGAAGATCGGCAATTAATTTTAAACGTTGCTTACTCCCTAGTGTCAATTTGGAAATTGCCTTGACTTCATCTTTGTCTTTATGGACGATTTCAACGTGACGAGCGAATTTTATGAAGAGTTTACTGCAGAAAGCACAGAAATATTTCTTTGTAAACGCGGCTGTCGATACGTCTGCCATTTCGCGTACATCTGTAGCTCCTCCCACATAAACAGTTTTTGGTGTCGATGACATCGATTCAGGAGGGAGATTTGATGCTTCTTTTGCTGCCTGACTATGAATATCCTCAGTATCACTCGCGATATCTTCACCTGATTCTTCAGACTCAGATGTATGTGAAGGCAAAACATATTCGGAATCACGAGAATCATAATCGGAAATACACTTATTTAAATAGTGACCGACGACCTCCAATTGAGGAAAAAAATGAAATAAAGGCGTGAAAGCAGATGAGTCAACGACTAATAAAAAATTACTAGAAAATGTTTGACTACTTTTTATATGTAATTAAACCCTCTACCAAAATGATGAATGGAAATTTTGGCCTGTATAATCTTCGAGGTAGAGATAATAAAACAAATTGTTCCCAGCATAAAAGTTTTTTCGGAAATGAACTATTGGAGACCGAAAATTTGAACAGGAGTTCTCTCGTAGAAAATTGAATCCTTTGACAAAAACTTTGTTATAGAATCATCGTGCATCTCGCAAAAAATAAAAAATGAAATTGCAAAAAAATAACAAATTTAACGGAATGTATACATTTGTGAGTTTTTGTGTACAATTTGTTGAATATCTGAAGAGAAGTCCAAAATACGATGAAATTGCACAATAACATTCAGAAATAACTTTTATTACCTTCATCAAGCATGTGCTCATTAGTCCCAGGTATGTACATATTCGAGGCTGATGTTCTGATGACGCGACGCATTTTCATCGAATGTATAATCTAAGTCTATATTGTTCAAAATTGTCTCATTTCCAATAGAGCTCGAAGTATTTTGAATACGCGGTTGATCATGTTCCCCGTGACTTAAGCTGGTAAAATTCAAATAACCAGACGTATCACTGATGTCACGAAGTTTTTCCGCGCTATAATAATGGATAAGGAGGAGATGAAGTGAATTTTAACGTAAATCGATTAAGGGAGATCAATTGATAACAAAGAAAATTACTAAAATCTTTCTTGAATTTCTTAAAAACTAAATCATTTTGGATAGATTTGAAAAATTTATATCAATAATCCATTGAAAAACCAATTTCCGCCGAAAAAAATTCGTGTAATTTGATTTCTTTATAGTTTTTGCAATCCGAAGAGAAAACTTATAGAATAAGAATATATTATATATTTTTCTTTGGATTACAAAACTTTGAAAACCCCATCCGAACGGTCAAAAACTCGACATGTTCCAATTCAATCGTAATTTCATCACAATTCATAATTGGTTAGAAGGAATTTATCAAATTCTTTTTAGAATGTTTTAAAGGACGATTTTTGGGATAAGCCAAATTCGAACTTGATTTTTTTTTCATTACTATAGCTCAGAAATTATGACATACACCGAAAAATGTACGAAATATAAAAGTTGCAGTTTCGAATGAACTTTTGAAAAAAATGGTTGAATTAGTTTAACTGAAGAAAGGTCTCTGTGTATAAAAAATTATCAAAATATTTTTTTCAGCTATCTTTGACATTTTTTTTTTTTACATAACTTGGTGTCGAGACGCTGCTGCATCTCTTGATTGTTTTTGAGCTATAGGGTTTAGAAAAAAGTTCTTAAAACTCCGAATTTTGCATATCTGAAAAACCGGCCATTGAAAATTCTGAAAAAAATAGATGAATCCTTCTAAACGATGATGGAATATCATGAATTACGCTTTAATTAGAAGAGGTTGACTTTTTGACTGTTCAAAACGGGGTGGAAAGCCTTAGATACAAAGGTTCTATGCAATTTAGCAGTTTGATCAATTTTCGAGATATATAAATCCTATTCATAAAATATTTACAGTAAAAAACTACGCAAGATACCTGAAACTTCATTGCATCAATTTCGTGGAAAATTGAATTTGCTACAAAAAAAAGTTGAAAAGATCGAAATTTTATCACATCTCTTATACTTTAAAACATATTCTGATTCAGGACAATTTTCAAAATACATCGTCGACGTGTCTCGTTCAACCGCTTGATTGCAAGATCGATATAATTAAACGTATGAAATATACGTTACTATGTACTGCACTGTCAATTGAAAATATACCTTGTAGCCACTGGCTCCTTATTATTGTTGAAATTCTCATAATCCGAATCATCTAAAGTACCATATAATTCACAGTCTATATTTCTGAAGAAGGCGATTTCTAGAATGATATATGTGACGTATGTTAGAAAGAAATGCCAGAACATTTTCCTCAACTGATCCTTTCTTCAGCAAACGAACTCTATTAAATTTGGAATAAAAAATACATGCCTTCACTCATAAGACTTAGTACATCAGATGTCTCGTTATCGGTATAATACTGATAGACTTTGTTCTACTCCACTTCTACTTGATTTTCGTTGTTTCTCTTCTGATTGGATTATTTTATCGTAGTAACGCATTTCGGCCATGGTCTCGAAAATCGAGCAATGTATCATCTCCGTCTCCAGTCGTGAAGTATTACTTGGAGGTTTATTGAGGTCATCGATTTTCACATCAAACTGAGACTCTGCAGAAACATCTCTACTAGAATAGGTGTTTCTGCCAAAATAGAGAATATCGATGGAAAATCGTCGACTAAGGACCTAAGAGTTATATGTTGTAACGTGGCAGAATATTCGAGCTACGTTCTCCTCGCTCGACGACTACCAGCACGATATCTCAGGGTTGTAAGGGGGATTTTTGTAATTTATTTATTCTTTATCTTTATTTTTTTTTGTATTTTTTTTATATATATGCATAATGCGATTGATACGACTGGAGGGACGATGGGAGAGTACCAAGAGGAGGAGAGCTTCGGGATTCTGCCCTTTTATCTGGACCGACATTTCACACCTTTCCCGGTTGGGTTGTATCATTATCCCGCCCGATGTACTGAAGGATACGGGGCTTTCTATTCTCGTCCAACTGAGGCGCTAGTCGCGGTCATCGTGCGACACAGGTTCCCCCAATTAACTGAGTTTAGCAGGTTAAGTGGGGGCCATAGTTCACGGGCACGCGTGCCGAACGGACCTCGAGGCTTTTTCCCGGTGACTGTCGAGTGAGTGAGACGTAGCGCCCATTCTTTTGTCCCGCTCTACTTTTGCAACTACACAAATCACTACCGAGGCGAGGAAAAGTAGCGTTGGCTCTCTCGAACCCAAGTCAGAATCTGTCATGTTACTATCCGCCACCGTACTAAAAGAGAGCAAGGAGTGAACCTTTCGACGTCTTTTCGAGGTTTCCCGGATTTCAAGGAACAACACATCGCCGCACCATCGTCCCGGTGAGCTCTCTTCTCTTCCACGGTCTTTCGCTATTGTTTTATTATTATATCATTCGATTTATTAGACATTAGTTTTCGAGCTTGGTCACACCTGCGGCTCTGGTACACCGCGTGCAGAGTAGTAATTTGTATCGAGAACCGCGGCGTTTATCGAGTGTACTCGCGAGATCGTGTAACCGGTAGATACCGGGAGAAAGTCACAGTATTATTTAATTGTATTTTGAGGACGGTTAAACCGTGCGCGCGTTAGGCCGTTATCCCGGTGTGCTTTGTATTTGTTAGCCTATGTGTGTGGGATTGAAACGGAATAGACCGTGTCGCGGATTTTACCGAATAATTCACTTCGATTTATATGACTTAGTTTATTTCTTTTATTGTATTTTATTGCCTTGGTTCAACTTTGACGGACGTACCGTCATTTACCATACTTTATTTATTCTATTAATTGGTTCTTTTCTTATTATATCGAACCGTACTTCATTATTTTTCTTTCGCGTTTAAAATTTGGAAGTAGTGCGAGTTCGGCCGTCGTCCCGTCTGTGGTATTTGGTCTTGAGGGACTTGTATGGTCGGTACCGTATCTAACTTAATTGAATTAATTGTTTGTTCTCCTTGTTAGTACGGTTATTATTGTTAGTATTGTTTATCGATGTCATTATTATTATTTCGGACGTGAGTCCTTTAATTAGGGTTTTCTCAGGTCCTTTTTAAATAATTTGGGGTTTCATTAAACAGTATTCGTTCCCGACATATTAGCCGTCGCTTGCTTGCGATTTTCAAGATAGGAGATTTGAACTAGTCGACCCTCGCGTACGTGACCTTCCGACGTCCCGTTGTTATGGTTCTTTTGAATGTATTTGGGATTAGCTCGCAATAGGCCGTATCGCGAGCTGTGCGTTGAGACAACCGAATATTTGGCTTTGTCGGTGAATATTATTCGAAATTCGTAGCGAGCGAGATAGGTTATATAACATCGGCAGAGTATGAGAGTGAGAGAGAGAGAACGGGATAACTGCTGCCGTTGAAGTAAAGATTAAAATTAAGATACTGGGCTAGATTTGGAAGATTGTTAAAAACGGAGAGACTAATTTTACGGAACATTTTAGTTAAATTCTAAATTGATGTTTATTGGAGAAATAAAGAAGTTTGTAAGTCCCGTACCTGCTGTTGTTGTTTGAATTATTTACGGTTATCATTTTATTTATTTATTTAATATTTATTTAGCTAAATATTGTTTATTGTTTGTGTTTGGTGTTTATTAACAATGTCTTATTATTGGACTTTGTTCAGTAATTCTAATGAATTATTTTAATTAATTGATTTTATTCATATTTTATCTTTGAATAATTAGTGACTTGACAGTCCGAACCACCCACTCTGCCTTTAACAGCTGTAGCTAGCCTGGGTTGAGTCTGGCCTACCATCTCGTTATTTTTCCTTCCGGCGCGTAAGCGCCTGGCGTCCATCTCGTAAGAGAAAATAAAAAGGAAGGAAAAATAGCTTGGGCCAGCTATAGGTAACGTGGTGCGTTGGGGCCCAAATTTACCGTTACAATGTGTAGGAACAAGGTAAGTCTGAAATACCTATAATCACAATCTTCATTAGCCTTATCCACAATTCCCCGAATGTGATCATCATTATTATGATCATTTGCAATGTCATTGTTATTTCCACCCAGTTGTAAACTCGATTCGTCACTTTTTGTACCCTTTTCCTTTCAAGATTCTTAAATTTAATTTTCAACAGCATTATAGATATTGAAAATTTCGATGACAATTTACCAAATAGATAGAAGTTTACCTCGTAACTTCACATCAATGCGTTCGGATTGTTGAAGAATTTCATTCTTCAACCGCATCTCTTTTTTTGTCAGGAAAATCGTACAATGCGCGATTTTAGATATTTCAGAAGAAGAAAATTTAGAAACATCTCCATAGGAGCGAGTATTCCTGAGAAATTAAGAAAAAAATATTTTTTAATATTCTCAACGTGGAACTTGATATTGATTCCCAGAGACAGGGTTTATATATGAAACGTTTGTATTTCATTATAAGCCAATGAAACGTTTCGCGATTTTTAACACTTCTTTTTTATACGGCTACGATGCGCGAGAGTTCGGTTACGGTGTAAAATCGCGTTAAGTTTGAGTTTTGTTCCGAGTGATCTCTACCGTGATCGTGTGGAGAGGCAGTTTGCTCGAAACTAGTTCGTGCACTGGGCTGGAGGGAGCGAGAGGATCCCTGGAAGTTTTAGATTTGCAATCAATACTAGGTTGTTATTAGTAATTTTTATTGTTTTTGTTGGTCAGACCTCAGTTTAGGTTTATTTTGCGTCGCATTTGTCCATGACAGACATGCGGTTTTGTTTACCCTTTCATCATTGGTCTTTTCTTTTTGTTTGGGTAATTCTTTTCTTTATTTGTTCTGGGCGGAAGGCCCGTGATTGCTGGAGAAGCTTTTGCTCGATGGTTAGTGCAACTAAGGTAGGGAGGATGGTATATGGAACGATCTCGTTGTTCTTCTGCACTCACGCTCGCTTTACATTCGGTACTTAAAGTCTACCTATGGGGAATCTTTTCCAATTCCTTTTCTGTTGGTTTCGACTCTAATATTCGTACAGTGATAAGGTATCACTGGTACGGAGCTTGACATTCAATTTATCAATTTCAAGGGGATCGCGGCTGCTTAGTACGCGATTTTTCTTATTCTACGTATGTGGAATTTAAGAAATTCCATGTATAATCAGGTTTTTGACGTTATAATTCGTAAAGTGATTCGGTATCATTTTACGGAGCTCAACACTCAATTTATCTAGTTTTAAGGGGTTCGCGTTCGCTAGTACGCGATTTTTCTAATCCTACGTATGTGGAATTTATAAGATTCCAGTTCAAATCAGGTTTTCGATTTTAAAATTCGCAAAGTGATGAGATATCATCTTTACGGAGCTTAACACTCAATTTATCAAGTTTTAAGGGGTTCGCGTTCGCTTAGTACGCGATTCTGGTTATCCTACGTATGTGGAATATATGAGATTCCCGTTCAAATCAGGGTTTTGACTTTATAATTCATAAAGTGATTAGATATCAGCTTTATGGAGCTCAACACTCAATTTATCAAGTTTTTTAAGGGGCTCGCGTTCGCCAGTCCGCGATTTTGCTTATCCTACGTATGTGGAATATATGAGATTCCGTTCAAATCAGGGTTTTGACTTTATAATTCATAAAGTGATTAGATATCATCTTTATGGAGCTCTACACTTAATTTATCAGTTTTTAGGGGGTCGCGTTCGCTAGTACGCGTGTTTGTTTATCCTACGTATGTGGAATATATGAGATTCCAGTTCTAATCAGGTTTTGAATTTATAATTCGCAAAGTGATTAGGTATCATCTTTACGGAGCTCAACACTCAATTTATTTAGTTTTTAAGGTTTGTTGAATCTGGTATAATTTTGATGTTAATCGATCTCTATTAGGATAGGGTTGGCAGAATCCTGTTGGCCATTTTGGTGTATCTCTATTTGAAAAGGGGGGTGCCTAGTCGCAGGCTTGGTCCTCATACGGGGCGTTCCATCGTACTTTCATTAGATGTACTGGTTCGCCTTATTTTAATCATTGGACGTTAGCTGGTGTTGTGCTATTTCGAATGTTATTGTTTCGAGCTCCTCGTTTGTGGACTTGCCTCTCGAGGCTCCGCCCTACTTGATGGTCGCGCAAAGATTCTATAGTAGGGACGCGAGTGTAGTGTGGTGGTGTGGTGTGGATGATTTTACCTACCTATCGTTTCTCGCTTTGTTATTGTTTGGGTCCCTAGCTATATCTTTCTGTTCGCAAGAGACACCGGGTTCGCAGCTTGACCAGCTAGCTCTTCCTAGACCCCGGATACTGAAGCTTTTATTCGCAATCAATTAAGCACCTTCTCGCGCCATTAAGAGGCGTACGATTGGGTTCCCAATTAATTGAGACCAGCCGAGGTATCCGCGAGATGCAGGTGGTAACTGGTGCTGGCCCTAACGTGGTCCCACCCACGCAGGTACACCCTACGAGTCTAATGCGCGGTGCACTCAGTCGGGATGCCACTCCCTTAACCTTGTGCAACTCGTGCTGCTTCACACTCCAAGAGACGGATAGCCACGACGCCGTGCGTGGGGACCCGTTAGTGGAGTGTGCCCTGACGCTGTGAGTAGGGGCGGCCAAGCGCAGTGCAGGGGAGCCTTACTCCTCACAGAGTATCCTAATGAGTTCGTTTACTCAACCGACGGCCAAGCGCAGTGCAGGGGAATCGAATTGATCGAAAGAACACGTCGTTGTTACATGGAGAATCTACGTGTAATCTTATGTACTAGGTGTGCTGTCGAGCAGCACTTCGTCTTGACTTATTAGTTTTGACAAGAGCCTCGAGGCTTATCCTGTCGCGGTTTATATAGGTTAGCGGATGGACCCCGGGAGGGTGTTTTGAGGTAGGTCACGTGATGTTTGTCACACTTCAATCACTAGGTGAGAGAGGTGCGGGGTGACGTGTCGGAGTCCCGTTATTGCTCGAATTTCTATATTTAGCCGCTCTTTGTCCCTCTAGGGTTTCAAACGAGGTTTCTGCGAGGTTGAAATTCGCTGGCTAATGTTATTCTCGTACTTGTTGTAGGTTCAAACTTTTTATCTAATTTTTCTCTGGTTTGATTATGGTTTTTCCTGATTCAGGCCCCTATGGGTCTTCCTCGGTTTTGTAGGCTGTTGTCCTGCTGTTTTGTTGATGACTAATTGCCTAGGATAATTAATTGTGATTAATTATCTCTTCCTTGGTGTTTTTTGGACTGATTTCTTGTGGATTTATATGTTTTTTTTTTTCACTTTTTGGTGTTCTCCTACGTGAGGATTGTTTTCTCTATGTATTTTGTTTGGTTTTTGGTCGATATAAGTTTGTTTTATGTGTTTTATTAATATTAATGTTTAATTTGTGAGTGGGGGTACGTAGAGACGTTTCATGAGGATTTACTTTGTTGATCTTTCTCTATGTATCGTGGTATCTCGATAGTTCCATGAATTCTTTCTTACGTTTGCCAGGCCGTGGCGTTCCCGATGTTCTCGCTTTTTGGATAGAGTGGCCTATTTGGGGTTGTGCCGTATGTTTGAGGCTTGGTCTGGTGATTGTGTAGGGCGGGGGCTACTACGCTTGCTAGTAGGCCGGTGTGTTCTTGTTGTTACGCCTACTGTTATGTTTTCCATCGTGATCTTTGGCTAGGCAGGCCTCTTATTTACGCCATTACTGTTTAGGGTGTGTACTTGTAATTCTGCGTGTGTACCTACTAGTCTTTTCTGTTCTCCTCGTCCGGTCGATACTTCTGTCGATCCGGTCTGGAGTGTTTTGTCTTATTTTGGTATATTTTATGTCTTATTATAGTTTGTGTAGGATGGTTTTATGTGTGGTGAAGGTTGTGAGTCATAGTAGCGGATCGCCTTAATGCGTTCCGTTACATCGCCCTTCCAAATAATTAATCCAAAAAATGAATTTTAGGCAAAAAGATTTTTTTTTATTCAATTATTTTATGATTTTTATGTTTGGAGTATGTGTATCTTTTTAATTTGTATTGTTGTTGTTTTCCTCCTTACTCTTGGTTGTGGTGCATATGTGTACCCCGGTCGGTCCCTGGGTAATGGTGCGAATTGTTCGGGGGTCTCGGGATGCGGTCGGCATCTCGTATGCTGGTGAACGTGGTGGCGGTGCCGTCACGGCCATGGTCGAGTATCGCCGGGTAGTGGCTTCTTCGATAATCGGGTCCATTGCCGGAGATTTTGTGCGACTCTGTTGGTTGTTTCGCATGTGAGTCTCTTTGTTTTTTGGTTTTTATTAGTTAGTTATGTTTTTTTTTTTTTTTTTGTTACCTGTTCTCGTTTTGCTACACGCATTAGGTGTGGTTGTAGCAGGATCGCTGGTCCTTGGGGTGTTCAACCCTTTATTTGCCTCAGCCGGTATCCGTTGGGTGGTTTTTATCTTGGGGGCCCATGGCAGATACCTCATCGGCAGTATGGTCGTCTTAATTTTGCCCGATGGTGTTCCGTCGTGTGTTTGTCGTAATTGACGCTCCACCATGGTGCCCTCGTGGAGGAGTCGTAGGTAGGCTGACTCTGTTTGCGTGCGTATGCTGCGGGGTTTCGATCCTCGTGGTCTACGATCCCTATTGGGTCGTGTCCCTGGTGAAAATACTCCCGGAGTTATTTCCCGGCCTATGGTTTTTTCGTCGTTGATGGTTTGGGTTGCTTTTTCCATGTTTCTACTTTGAGATGCTTTTGTTGAATGAGCCTTTTGACGCTCCTCGCGGGATGCCTGATTGTGCTCTCCCTCTTTGCTTTATGGAGGAGTTACTCCGGTAGTGGGGTGTTTCCCTTTGTCTAGGCTAGTTAATGTTTTGTTTATTTCCTTTTTCCTTTGTTAATTCGTGGATCGATAATATGGTCGAAGGTCGCTCGTGTGATACATACCTCGTTCTAGGTCGCTGTTTATATTTTCGAGAATGTATGATGTTTTTCCTACGCGTTTTTTTAATCGGTAGGGTCCTTCGTATAAAGGCAGGAATTTAGCTGTTATTTTGGCTGCAGGGTTTGACACATTTAGTGCTCTTGCCAGTACCAGATCGCCTATCTGGAGTTCCTTGAGCTTGTGTTGTTTGTTGAATTTCTCAGCGTTTTTATTCCGGGCTCTCTTCATGTTGCCTTTGGCCAGCATTATGAGGTTGTCGTACTCTGGTATTTTATTTCTGTTTGTTATGATCTGTTCCCATGGCCTTGAGGGCGTTTTACCGGTGTGTAATTGTACGGGGGCGTATCCCGTAGTTTCGTGGTGTGTATTGTTTATACATTCCTCTACTTTGGGGATCGCATCATACCAGGCGTTGTGTTTGTTTGGTAGGAGTGTTCTAAACAGTCGCGAGAGTTCTCTATTCGTTCGCTCGACGGGATTTGCCTGTGGGTGGCGGATGGATGTCATAACTTTTCTTATACCGGTCTCCTTTAACAATTGATCCCATTTTTTCGCCGTAAATTGTGTCCCTTGGTCCGATAATATGGCTCTTGGTTTTCCGTACTTTGGGAAGTAGTCCTGTGTTAATTTTTTCCACGTGGTTTCTGTAGTGGCGTTCTTGAGAGGGTAGATTTTTGTTAGTTTTGAGAATACATCTATCACGGCCAAGATATATTCATTTCCATATTTTGCCGCGGGTAGAGGTCCGTAGTAGTCGAGTGATACCAGGTCTCCTGGTCGTTCTGGCAGGATGTTCTGCATTTCGGCGAACATTCCTTGCGTGTAGATTTTATTTCTTTGGCATGTGTCGCAGTATTTTAGCTGTTTCCTGATGTGACGGTATAGGTTTGGATAATAGAAGTTTTCTCGTAGTATTAAGCAGCATTTTCGAGCTCCAGCGTGTGCGTATATTTCATGGCAGTTCTCTATGAGACTTTTTATGCCGGTTGCTGGGATGATGGCTCGCTGTGCTCCATGATTTTTTGTGTATAATATTTCGTCGATTATTGTGTAATTTTTTACTTCGGTTCCCTGTTTTACAGTTTTTTTTATCGCTGCATAATATTCGTCCTTATCCTGTAGTTCTCCGAGGTTGGTTAATATGTTCTTTAATTCTTCGGTTACTTCTGAGAGACTTGCTATGATTATTTCTTTACCGCTCTTTTTACCGTCAGGACGGCTGAGAATATCAGCTACTGTGTTCCTTTTTCCTGCACAATGCTCGATTGTAGGGTGGTAGTCTTGACTTGCTAGTGACCACCTGGTGAGCCGTGCGTGGGCAAGCTTACATTCTTTTAAGAAGGTTAGTGCCGCATGGTCTGTGACAATTATTACGGTGGCGCCTAGAAGGTATGTCCTAAATTTTTCTAGTGCCCATACGATGGCCAAAAGTTCCTTTTCGGTCGTGTTATAGCCAATTTCAGCCCCCTTGAGGGTTCTACTGGCGAAGTATAATGTTCTCTCGTCTAAATTTTGGTCTTTTTGGAATAGGACGGCTCCTATGGCAAAGTCGCTGGCGTCTGTTTGTATAAAGAAAGGCTTATTTTTTAGTGGGTAGTGTAACATCACTTCTTCGCAGAATTTATCCTTTACGTTTTTAAATGCTTCATACTCTTTTTCTGTCCATTTCCATCTTTCATTTTTGCTTAGGAGGTGTAACAGTGGTACCGTTGACTCGCCGTGCTCCCTCGTGAATTTGCTATAATAGTTTACTAGCCCTAAGAAACCTCTTAGTTGTTTAATGTTCTTAGGTGCTGGAAATTCTTTTATGTCTTTGATTTTTTCAGGGTCTGGACAGATGCCTTTTGGCGTAAGTATGTGTCCTAGGAACTTGGCTTCTCGTCTGAAGAATTGAGATTTTTCTAGGTTTATTGTTAGACCGTGGTTGCTGAAACGTTCGAGTAGCTCGTCGAGGTTGTTAATATGTTCCTCGAATGTTTCTGCAGTGCACAATAAGTCGTCCACGAAGTTGATGACGTACCCTAGGCCTTGTAGTACTTTTTCGAGACCACGGACTAGGCTTGCCGTACTCGTTCGTAGACCAAATGGTGTTACTCTGAACTCATAGCAGCGACCCCGATGCATAAATGCAGTGTATTTTCGGGAGTCGGAGGTGAGTGGTACTTGCCAAAAACTAGATTTTAAATCGAGCGTGGTTATATACTTGACATTTTTGCACTCCTGGACGAGTTCGTCCGGAGTTTGCATTCGTTCGTTATCTGGTTTGATTACTTCGTTTATCCGTCTGGCGTCAAGGCATAGTCTGATTTCTCCGTTCTTTTTGGCCACTACCACGAGCGGGCTCGTGTACGGGCTCGTGGATTTTTGAATAATGCCTTGGCTCGTTAGGTTCCTTATCTCTTCGTCTACCTTGTCTCGAAATGCAATTGGCACGGGGTAATTCATTGCCTTGAAGGGTTCATGTGGCTTTACTTCTATTTTGTATTCGTAGGAGTTCAATAGTCCTGGGCGTTTGAGGAATGCGTCCCTATGCTTTTCCAGTAGTCTCCTGAAAATTTGTTTTTCTCTCTCATTGAGTCCTACGGTGTTTGTTATTTTTAAATCGATTTCCTGGTCTGTGACTGCGTGCTTTTGTTTATCTTCTATGGTGGTGGTGTGTACTACTGGTGAGTTCGTTTGGTTAGAGAATTGGGGGTTGTCAAATTTCAATTTTATCCTTCGAAGGGGTTGTGCTGGTACAATGAATGATATTTCATATTTTTCGAGGTCGATTTTTGTTTTGATTTTGACTAGAAAGTCTATCCCCAAGATGTAGTCCGTGGTTAATCTGGGAACTATGATAAGTGTATTGTTTGTACCGGTTTCTTCTAGTGTAATCTCAGCGAATATCTGTCGAGTCACTTTGACCGCGCGTCCAGCGGTTGCGCCTCTTACGGAGACTCCGGTTAAAGGTAGCATGGGGCATTTGCTGAATAGTTTTACATGGTCTAGTGCGAACTGTTCGGATATTGCGCTGATTTCACTTCCGGTGTCTATTAACGCTCGAATGGTTATGCCTTGTACGTATATCATGAGTATTGGGCATTTTGGTCTCGACTTTGTCCGTGGATACTCTTCTTCTCTTGTTAGAAATTCTCTGGTGTCTTTCCCATAGCCTAGCGTCACCTCTGCGGTACTTAATTTCCGAGAGGTGACGACTCCTCGTTTTCCGAGATTTCATGGTCGTTTATGATTTCGAGGGGTTGGCTCTCTTCTTCTCCCATTGTGGTGGTGCGAAGGTTTTTCGTATCATCGTGATTCTGATCCCTAGGTCGCCAGGGATATTTATTTTCCTCTCGGTTTTTATGAAGATTGTCTGTTTCACCTCGTGGAGCTTGTGTTTTTCGATTTTGGTTTGGATGTGCCGCATTTAGATGGTTGTACGAAGTGGTTGGTTGCTCCTCTCGAGTGTTGGTGAGGCTGCTCCCATTCGTCCTAGGAGGTGCGTTACGCTGACTGTTGTTTTGTGGGTGGTATGTTTCACGTTTTGGAGGCTTAGTTCGATCTCGGTTGCCTGGTCCTTCTTCGTCGTAAGATGACAACAAGTCTAGTAATCGAGCGATTGTTTTTATTCCTAGAGTCTTAATAGTAGCTCGGACATCGTCGGGAAAGTGTCTCTTAATCTTCTGGACGATCTCTTCTTCGGTTAATTTTGGTCTCAGATCGCGAGCCAAACTAATGTAGTGGAGCGCGTATCCGATGCGAGTTTGTTTTTTCGTTTCGTCATACCATTCATAGTCGAGTTTTAATTTTATGGCGTTTTGAATCTCCTCGTTCCAGAACCTTCGTTTGAACTCCTCCTCGAATTCTCCCCACTGTCTGATGGAGTCTCGTGTGATGTTCCATCAGCTCCTTGCTATGCCTGTCATGCACTGGTTAATTATTATTTTGAAGTGATATCGAGGAACGTATACGTCTCGGTATGCTCGTAGGTCACATAAGAATTGCATTGGTTGTTCTCGTGTTTTGCCGTTGAATATTGGTGCTTCGAGCTTCAGGTTACTATTTGATATTGTGGTGTTCGATGGTCTCTGTGGTATGGTGTTTTCGTATAGATTCCTCCTTGTTGTTCCTGCCCATCCCGAGACCCCCGAACAATTCGCACCATTACCCAGGGACCGACCCGGGTACACATATGCACCACAACCAAGAGTAAGGAGGAAAACAACAACAATACAAATTAAAAAGATACACATACTCCAAACATAAAAATCATAAAATAATTGAATAAAAAAAAATCTTTTTGCCTAAAATTCATTTTTTGGATTAATTATTTGGAAGGGCGATGTAACGGAACGCATTAAGGCGATCCGCTACTATGACTCACAACCTTCACCACACATAAAACCATCCTACACAAACTATAATAAGACATAAAATATACCAAAATAAGACAAAACACTCCAGACCGGATCGACAGAAGTATCGACCGGACGAGGAGAACAGAAAAGACTAGTAGGTACACACGCAGAATTACAAGTACACACCCTAAACAGTAATGGCGTAAATAAGAGGCCTGCCTAGCCAAAGATCTCGATGGAAAACATAACAGTAGGCGTAACAACAAGAACACACCGGCCTACTAGCAAGCGTAGTAGCCCCCGCCCTACACAATCACCAGACCAAGCCTCAATCATACGGCACAACCCCAAATAGGCCACTCTATCCAAAAAGCGAGAACATCGGGAACGCCACGGCCCGGCAAACGTAAGAAAGAATTCATGGAACTATCGAGATACCACGATACATAGAGAAAGATCAACAAAGTAAATCCTCATGAAACGTCTCTACGTACCCCCACTCACAAATTAAACATTAATATTAATAAAACACATAAAACAAACTTATATCGACCAAAAACCAAACAAAATACATAGAGAAAACAATCCTCACGTAGGAGAACACCAGAAAGTGAAAAAAAAAAAACATATAAATCCACAAGAAATCAGTCCAAAAAACACCAAGGAAGAGATAATTAATCACAATTAATTATCCTAGGCAATTAGTCATCAACAAAACAGCAGGACAACAGCCTACAAAACCGAGGAAGACCCATAGGGGCCTGAATCAGGAAAAACCATAATCAAACCAGAGAAAAATTAGATAAAAAGTTTGAACCTACAACAAGTACGAGAATAACATTAGCCAGCGAATTTCAACCTCGCAGAAACCTCGTTTGAAACCCTAGAGGGACAAAGAGCGGCTAAATATAGAAATTCGAGCAATAACGGGACTCCGACACGTCACCCCGCACCTCTCTCACCTAGTGATTGAAGTGTGACAAACATCACGTGACCTACCTCAAAACACTCTCCCGGGGTCCATCCGCTAACCTATATAAACCGCGACAGGATAAGCCTCGAGGCTCTTGTCAAAACTAATAAGTCAAGACGAAGTGCTGCTCGACAGCACACCTAGTACATAAGATTACACGTAGATTCTCCATGTAACAACGACGTGTTCTTTCGATCAATTCGATTCCCCTGCACTGCGCTTGGCCGTCGTTTGACCGAACGAACCGATAAAGAACAATAAACTAATAGTTTGGGAAAAACCATGTTAGAACGAGTGTTCTTTTGCTCAACTGATTCCCCTGCACTGCGCTTGGCCGTCGGTTGAGTAAACGAACTCATTAGGATACTCTGTGAGGAGTAAGGCTCCCCTGCACTGCGCTTGGCCGCCCCTACTCACAGCGTCAGGGCACACTCCACTAACGGGTCCCCACGCACGGCGTCGTGGCTATCCGTCTCTTGGAGTGTGAAGCAGCACGAGTGGCACAAGGTTAAGGGAGTGGCATCCCGACTGAGTGCACCGCGCATTAGACTCGTAGGGTGTACCTGCGTGGGTGGGACCACGTTAGGGCCAGCACCAGTTACCACCTGCATCTCGCGGATACCTCGGCTGGTCTCAATTAATTGGGAACCCAATCGTACGCCTCTTAATGGCGCGAGAAGGTGCTTAATTGATTGCGAATAAAAGCTTCAGTATCCGGGGTCTAGGAAGAGCTAGCTGGTCAAGCTGCGAACCCGGTGTCTCTTGCGAACAGAAAGATATAGCTAGGGACCCAAACAATAACAAAGCGAGAAACGATAGGTAGGTAAAATCATCCACACCACACCACCACACTACACTCGCGTCCCTACTATAGAATCTTTGCGCGACCATCAAGTAGGGCGGAGCCTCGAGAGGCAAGTCCACAAACGAGGAGCTCGAAACAATAACATTCGAAATAGCACAACACCAGCTAACGTCCAATGATTAAAATAAGGCGAACCAGTACATCTAATGAAAGTACGATGGAACGCCCCGTATGAGGACCAAGCCTGCGACTAGGCACCCCCCTTTTCAAATAGAGATACACCAAAATGGCCAACAGGATTCTGCCAACCCTATCCTAATAGAGATCGATTAACATCAAAATTATACCAGATTCAACAAACCTTAAAAACTAAATAAATTGAGTGTTGAGCTCCGTAAAGATGATACCTAATCACTTTGCGAATTATAAATTCAAAACCTGATTAGAACTGGAATCTCATATATTCCACATACGTAGGATAAACAAACACGCGTACTAGCGAACGCGACCCCCTAAAAACTGATAAATTAAGTGTAGAGCTCCATAAAGATGATATCTAATCACTTTATGAATTATAAAGTCAAAACCCTGATTTGAACGGAATCTCATATATTCCACATACGTAGGATAAGCAAAATCGCGGACTGGCGAACGCGAGCCCCTTAAAAAACTTGATAAATTGAGTGTTGAGCTCCATAAAGCTGATATCTAATCACTTTATGAATTATAAAGTCAAAACCCTGATTTGAACGGGAATCTCATATATTCCACATACGTAGGATAACCAGAATCGCGTACTAAGCGAACGCGAACCCCTTAAAACTTGATAAATTGAGTGTTAAGCTCCGTAAAGATGATATCTCATCACTTTGCGAATTTTAAAATCGAAAACCTGATTTGAACTGGAATCTTATAAATTCCACATACGTAGGATTAGAAAAATCGCGTACTAGCGAACGCGAACCCCTTAAAACTAGATAAATTGAGTGTTGAGCTCCGTAAAATGATACCGAATCACTTTACGAATTATAACGTCAAAAACCTGATTATACATGGAATTTCTTAAATTCCACATACGTAGAATAAGAAAAATCGCGTACTAAGCAGCCGCGATCCCCTTGAAATTGATAAATTGAATGTCAAGCTCCGTACCAGTGATACCTTATCACTGTACGAATATTAGAGTCGAAACCAACAGAAAAGGAATTGGAAAAGATTCCCCATAGGTAGACTTTAAGTACCGAATGTAAAGCGAGCGTGAGTGCAGAAGAACAACGAGATCGTTCCATATACCATCCTCCCTACCTTAGTTGCACTAACCATCGAGCAAAAGCTTCTCCAGCAATCACGGGCCTTCCGCCCAGAACAAATAAAGAAAAGAATTACCCAAACAAAAAGAAAAGACCAATGATGAAAGGGTAAACAAAACCGCATGTCTGTCATGGACAAATGCGACGCAAAATAAACCTAAACTGAGGTCTGACCAACAAAAACAATAAAAATTACTAATAACAACCTAGTATTGATTGCAAATCTAAAACTTCCACGGATCCTCTCGCTCCCTCCAGCCCAGTGCACGAACTAGTTTCGAGCAAACTGCCTCTCCACACGATCACGGTAGAGATCACTCGGAACAAAACTCAAACTCAACGCGATTTTACACCGTAACCGAACTCTCGCGCATCGTAGCCGTATAAAAAAGAAGTGTTAAAAATCGCGAAACGTTTCAATATAATATAATACCTGTAATGACAATTCTCGTTAACGTCGTTTAATATTTCACACATATGAGCATCGATATGATCGTCATTATTAGCATTGAAATGGACGTCCAGGGTTGAATTCGTTTCATCGTTTTCTGTTCTCTTCACCTCTCGAGTTTCTTTAGTTTGATCTGTGACACCATAAATAAATATTCTATGGAAATTGAAGCAGTCAGGCTATGGTCAATATAAAAAACAATATTTCCAGAGGCTTTTTGACATTTGCTTGCAACATAGGGGCTCTTATGAAAACATTTCTGAATATACTAAATATTCACATATCGCTGAGATCATAAGAAAATACGAGACGATCAGCAATATGAGATACAGGGACATCAACGATACAGGAACATTAGCGATATAAGAATATCTCTATTCAGAAATATTTTTATATCGCTGAAATCTCAGCGATACAAGAGCCTCAGCGATATGAAATATCTCTATTTTTTAAAATGCTCATATTGCTCAGATTGCAGCAATGCAAGAACCTCAGCGATATGAGAATATCTATATTCTCATTTTTTTTAATTGTCATCAAATATTTTTCATAATCCCATCGATGCAAGAATATTGTTATCGAGAATTTCTCTGATATATCACTAATTATCAAATCATTTTTTTTAACTAACTGCGTGAAACCCCAATGATTGTACAGTCACGAGTTATTGATTGCTATAATAAAAATGAACGTACCTTGTGTTATGACTTCAGTTTCAACTCGAGGAATATTTCTTTCCAAATTCTTCTTTATGTCATTTTGTTGGAAAATCAGCTGGCGCACGGCGATCGATAATCGTCATGCGCCTACCTGTTGCGCTGCTCTAGCACGCGTTGTTCGGTTGAGTCGAAGATAGCCGAGGCATGGGCTTCGCGAAGCCGAGGATGTGCCTCGTTGCACGCCGCGTCGAGCGAGAGGATGTCTCTCTCGCTTGACTTCGGTTTCGCTCACCGGCTATCTCGCTCAACTGACTCCAGCGTCCAACGAAACTTTCATACTCGCAGCCATCTTGAGAATTTGTCACTTTTGCGACACACATCTTTTGGACAGCACGCGCATCCACGGGACTCTTGGGACTACACATCAACCTTTTTACATCGGCATCGCTCAACATATCTCATCAGGACTCATTGCTCAAGGTAAGAGTGCTCTGGCATAATTACGTCTTAATTCACTGTCAGAGAGGAGAAAATGGTACATCAGCACTGGGTCTCACTTGTGGCGTACGTTGCAGCACATGCTGTACCACGTTCTCCTCATGTCGTTTTGCCGGCTTAATTAATATAATTAAGCATGTGCCTCATATTCACTGTATTTTCCCCCAGTAAATCTGCTGGGAAAGTACAGTGAATATTTTTTGCTCAACCGTACAGCCTCAATATCTGTTTGCAGTGTGCTACGCAGTGCTGATTGCGTAGCTGGTCGCACACAAAATCACTGCACTCAAACAAGGTTATTGCAAATGCACTCATTAATTCGCTGCAACCACTTTGCAATACACTGCTGAGTGGTTGCAGTGAGTTACACACAACCGTGTTCGCACTCAATGGTATCAGTGTGTCGTGCTGCGTAGCTTTCACTACGTTGCACGCATCGCTGTCTCAAGTTTAAATTCAGCACACAATTAATACAATTGTGTGCTGCTCACATTAATATCAAAATTTCAACTTGCTTATTTAATCATAATTTGTATTTGTTTTCAAAATTCAATATTTCAGACAGTTTTTTAAATTCAGTCAATTTGGTGTAAACTTTAACTGTAGTGTCCACGCATTGTCTGTTAAAAATTGTATTTCTACAATAAAAAGGAAGATAGAATAAACCGCTTCCTCAATATAACATCTCGGTGTCTGGTTTTATTTTCCCTCTTGTATCGAGTGAGGCTTCATTCCTTTTCAATATCTTCACAGATCGGTCAAGCCATCACCGGACGGATTCTCAACATTTTTGTTGATTCTCAACACATTTAAACATAGAAAATTAACTGTAAAAAAATGTATAAAACCTTTTCAAAACGGTCAATTTAATGATAAAAGAGAAAGTTACATTTCCAGAAAATTACCATGACGCACTAACAGGTCGGTGCAAATCCTTTGTCTGCAGGATTTGATTCTGCACACACTACCTCTTCTGCTTACATCTTTTTTGTCATGAATAGCATATGTACCTTCACACGATCGTAAAAGCCAATACATTTTGCTTGAATATGCAAATTGATGAACACGATATAAAAAACACACACCGGAACAGACAAACAAGAAGAACACGGCGAAGGACCACGAAGCGTAGCCGTGTCACAACTAGTCGCAACTTGTTATTTTTATTTACCTCCACTGACCTCTACAATGTTATAGATCACGATCGCTTTTCCCGTACGAGAAATGAAAATATGTTATTCATTCCACATAAGACGCCACACAAATGTATAGATTTATATTTCGTAAATTAAACCTTTTTGCGTAAATTTGTTTATAAAATAAAACTATCAAAAATGATTTAACTGTTTTAGTTTAAAAAAAATATAGCAATTATAAAATGCTGTAAAAAGTCACATTAAACTAGATTTAAAAAGTATAAAATGGAAAAAAAAAGTATTAAAAAATCTCACGATTGCAAAAAACTATAAAAAACAGGACTTTTGCTTCAGAAAGTTTTCATGTGAGAATAAATTTAAAAAGGATGAAATTACTTCCGACGGCTTTTTAGTTCACTTAATATTTAAATTACAATAATTCATTTACCGCTATCACTGCAGTCGGAAGACGTCTCCTGAACATTGTAAAACAATTTATTACATATCAATAAACATGCTGGCGTCTGTACTTTAATTTAAAAGGAAAATTTGTAACGTGGCAGAATATTTTGGCTGCGTCCTTCTCGCTCAACGGATACCTACACGATCACGCAGGGTTGTAGGGTGGATTTTCAGGCTTTATTTATTCTTTATTTTTATTTTTTTTTTGTTGTTGTTTTATTTTTTTTTACATATACGTATAATGCGATCGACACGACCGAGGGATGATCGGGAAGAGAAGAGGAGGATGATCACGCCGTATCCATCGATTGCTGGCTTCGGGATTCGATATTTTACATAAGCCGATATTTTACGCCTTTCTCTGTTGGGAGATACAGCCGTCCCGCTTGACGTTCATTTACAAACGATACGCTGCTATCTATCTTCAGCTATCATCTACTTGCAGCAGTCCATCCAGCTCATGGGATTCATCTGCCGGACAAAGCTACTCTCTGTATTATCTGTGGCTAATTTATGCGTTGTCCAGCTAAGGTGCTAGTCGCGGTCATCGTGCGACACAGGTTCCCCCAATTAACCGAGTCTAGCGGGTTAAGTGGGGATCATAGTTCACGGGCACGCGTGCCGGCAGGACCTCGGGGCTTTTTCCCGGTGACCGTTGAGCGAACCAGACGCAGCGTACTTTCTATCGGTGTCCCGCTCTATTTTTCGAAGTCCCACAAATTATTATCGAGGCAAGGAATAGAGGGTGGTTCCTCAAGCCAGCATCAGAACACTAAACGACCAACTTTCGTAACTCGAGGAAGATCAGGAGGAATCATCCAACATCTTTCGAGGTTCCCCGGATTTCGAGGAACATCGCATCGTCATCGTCCCGGTGAGCTCTCTTCCCTTCTGCGGTCTTTCGCCAATATTTTATTATTTTATCATTTAACTTGTGTATTCGAAATATATTCGTACTTGGTCACCCCTGCGACTCTAGTACACTGCGCGCAGAGTGTAAGTTTGTATCGGGAACTGCGGCGTTCGTAGCATGTAACCGCGAGATCGTGTAACAGATAAAAGCCGGGGAAAAGTCATTGTATTAATTAATTGTTTCTGTTGTCGGTTAAACCGTGCGCGCGTTAGGCCGTTATCCCGGAGTGCTTTGGAATCGGTGAATTAGTTCGTGTGGGATCTGAACGGAATAGACCGCGTCACGTGTTTTAACGAATTGTGGGTCTTAGATGTACATGATTTTGTTCGAGTTTTCTTTCGTTTAGATTTAGAGGGTCGTGCGCGTGTTCGTACGTCGTCCCGTCGTAAATTGGAGGTTGAAGGGACTGGTACGTTACTGACCGCGTCTCGTCGCATTCGAATCAATCGGCGTTTCTCGGGTTTACTTTTTGATTCCTAATTTTCTTGATTATTTATTTGTTTCTTATTTGATATTCCTTCTTTACTATTGGTCATATTTTATCGGTTATAGTTTATTCGTTATATTGTCATCGTTATATTTTATTTATTATATCTCCTTTGTTATATTTTATTTGTTATACTTTCTTTATTATATTTTATTTATGATATCTCATTTATTATATTTTATTTATTGTATCTTATTTATTATATTTTATTAATTATATTTTATTTGTTATATCTCATTTAACCGAGAGGTATTGATCGGGATTACTATTCCCATACTGATTATTCGATTGGTATTATTTTCCTTGGTTATCATGGAATTATAGAGCCTTATTTACTCGTTATTGGGTGTTTCATGAGCCGTAGGAAATCTCGGTGGTTTGACTCTTACTCGGCATAGATTATTCGAAATTGTAATAGCAAGCCGCGGGTCGCTTCGCGTACGTGACCTTCCGACGTCCCGTTGTATGGTTTCTTTGGATGTATTGGGGATTAGCTCGGGATAGGCCGTATCGCGAACGGTGCGTTGAGACTACCGAATATTTGATTTTAGTCGATGAATATTATTAGAAATACGTAGCGAACGAGATAGGCTATCTAGGGGCTACCGAAGTATGAGAGTGAGAGAGAAACGGGATAATTGGCACTGTTGAATCAAAGATTAAGATTACGATACCCAACGACGTTGAGAAAATTGTTGAAAGCCGAGACTAATTTTACGGGACATTTTGGTTAAATTCTAAATTGATGTTTATTGGAGAAATAAAGAAGTTTGTAAGTCCCGTACCTGCTGTTGTTGTTTGAATTATTCATGGTTATTATTTTATTTATTTATTTATTATTTATTTAGCTGACTTCCTTGATTGTTCTCGTTTAATTAATTTTAAGGAATAATATTAATTAATTGATTTTATTTATATTTTATCTTTAAATAATTAGTGACTTGACAGTCCGAACCACCCACTCTGCCTGGAACAGCTGTAGCTAGCCTGGGTTGAGTCTGGCCTATCATCTCGTTATTTTTCCTTCCGGCGCGTAAGCGCCTAGCGCCCATCTCGTAAGAGAAAATAAAAAAGAAGGGAAAATAGCTTGGGCCAGCTATAGGTAACGTGGTGCGTTGAGGCACAAATTTATCGTTACAAATTATATACGATATGAACGTTTTCTAATGCAGAAGAAGTCGTCTTCCGACTGTAGTGACAGCAGTAAATGAGTTATTGTACTTTAAATATGAAGTTAACTAAAATTACATCGGAAGTAATTTCATCCTTTTTCGATTTATTTTCATGTTAAAACTTTCTGAAGTCAAAGTCCTGTTTATTATAGTTTTTTGCAGTCAGGAGTTAACATTTTTTTTTATTTTCTAAATTTTCTAGGTTCTTCACACACTGCTGAATGACTTGCAAAAATGATAGCATTATCACAGGTATCGCATTGGACGAAAAACAATCATATATTTTTTTCTCATCTGAAAAATGCGTTTGCATTACTATTAAAAACAGGAGATAAATTGCACTCAATAGCACAATGGAAACAGCAACTTTTTTAAATTTGTTGAGAATTAAAAGTTATCGTACGTCGATAAGCTCACTGCGCATGCGTGAGCTAAACTTAGTATTGAGGCGCCGGAGCGCACTACTTGCGTTACCGGTTATTCTTCGTTAGTTGGTCCGTGACCATTGCCCACGAGGCGTGTGCAATAAGAAGTCCTTTGTGTTCATAAGACTAATAAAGTGTACTTATACCTAAAGTTATGTTTCTCATTAACCCTATCGCCCCTCTTTCCTTTCGATAATCTCAACAGGTTATGGGTCCAGGCAAGCAGCCTGCGTAAAAACCTGATTGACGAAGTTAGATAACGATAGAGAGAAAACGGCTATCTCGATTATTTCCTGGTGGTCAACACGTGGTTGCCATTGTAGTGTACCGGTAAACGCGTACGGAAAAATAATCGAACGGAAATGGCGGAATCAACTCTGATAAAGAACATCAAAAAATTTGATGGCTCGAATTTTCAAGCGTGGAAATTTCCAATGAACTCGATGCTTGTCGCGAACGCGATTCAAGACGTCGTAACGGGCGCGCGAGTGATGCCGGCAGACGCAAACTCGGCCGATGGCAAAAAGTGGGTAAAAGACAACGCGACAGCCATGTGCATAGTTTCCTCGTCGGTAGAGGATTCTTAGCTCGACTGTATGCTCAACTGCACCACAGCCAAGCAAATGTAGGACAAATTGGTGAGAATCCACGAGCAGAAATCAGTTTCGAACAAGATGCTCCTGCTACAAAAGTTCAACGGACATCGCATGGACTCAAACGAGTCGGTTGTATAACACGTCTCCCGTATACAAAACATGGCGTCTCAACTGAAAGATCTGGGAGAAGCGGTTTCGGACACGGCCATAATGGCGAAGGTTCTTGGAAGCCTACCGGTAAAATACAACGCTCTCCAGACAGCATGGGACAGTGTACCCGAGGCAAGTCAAACCCTTGATAATCTATTGGAACGATTATTGAAGGAAGAAAGAAGACTCGAAGGTGACGATGACGTCACTCGAGCGTTAGCCGCTGTTAGTCCTGGCGGGAACAAGAAGAAAAAGTTCGCCGCGAATCAAAACAATAACAACAACAGTGAGAAAAAACGGGAAAGTAGAAATACGAGTGTCGAGTGTTTCTATTGCAAAAGAAAACGACATTTTGCATGCGATTGCCGAAAAAAGAAAAGGGACAAGGACGATACCGGTGAAAACCCTCGCGAGTGTGCGTTCGTCGCTTCGACAAGTGAACGAAAACAGCGACAAGTGAAATCGGAGACAGTGCCGAGTAGTGAGGTCGTAGAACGACTCCTCGCAGTCGACACAAGCGATGTCTGGATTACCGACAGCGGTGCGTCCAGACACATCACTTACCGACGGGACTGGTACAGTGAGTTTGAACCAAGCAGTGGCGAGTCGATATCGCTCGGGGACAATGGTGTGTGCGACGTTACCGGTAGTGGCACTGTCCTCATTGACAGACTAGTGAACGGTAAATGGTGCGAAGCTCGAATCGAAAACGTGCTCTACGTTCCGAAGATTCGAAAGAACTTGTTTTCAGTCGGCATATGCACTAAAAAAGGTTTTGATGTCTCGGTCAAAGGAAAACAAGTGACAATCAACCGTGACGGTGAAACTTTCGGCGTCGGCGTGAAACAAGACAATCAGATTTACCGAATGCTCTTCAAAGTGAGAAAATCAAGTGTTGCGAGTGAAGCAAATGTGTCAACAGGCAACTTGCGGGTCTGGCACGAACGAATGAGACACATAAACAATAAAGTTTTGCGCGAAATGACGCAAAAGGGGCTAATTCGCGGTGTGAAATTAGTGGACATTGACAATTTTTTCTGTGAATCGTGTGCCTTCGGAAAAGCACACAGGCTACCGTTCAAGAAGAACGTGATAAAACGAAACACAAAACCGGGAGAATACATATATTCGGACGTATGCGGACCATTCTTAACAGAGTCGATCGGTGGTGCAAGATTCTGCATAACCTTCAAGGACGACGCATCAGGATTTCGGTATGTTTACTTCATGAAACACAAATCTGATGTTTTTGACATTTTCAAGAAATACGAGAGGCTGATCGACAACAAATTCGGAAAGCCGATGAAGGTGCTACGTACGGACAATGAACGAGAGTATTGCAACCATGAAATGAAGCAATATCTCGAGGCTCGCGGTATCGAGCTGGTAAACACGGCACCTTACACTCCCCAGCAGAACGGGAAAGCCGAGCGCGACAACGGAACGATCATTAAGAGTGCGCGCACGATGATAACGGCAAAGAAACTTCCTCTGTCGCTATGGGCGAAAGCAGTCAGTACAGCAGTGACCGTGCTCAACCGAGTACTGGCGACCGGTAAAGAGAAAACGCCATACGAGATCTGGTTTCGAAAAGCACCAGATGTATCTCATTTTCGAGTGTTCGGATCGGATGCGTACATGTATATAGACAAACAGTTTCGCAAGAAATTAGATCCGAAGGCCACAAAGCTGATTTTAGTTGGATATCAGAACGACTCGATGAATTACCGTTTATATAATCCACAGAATAAGAAAATATCTGTGTCGAGAGAGGTCACATTCAACGAGGAGTCGCAACTTGGGGCAACAAAGGGGAAAGAATTCGAATACATTCTTCAAACGGACGAAAATGAAGACGTGGCAGAATCCGGCCAGCAGCGAGAGGAGGAAGAACGCCAGGAAGCTCAGGGAGAACCTGAAAGAAACGAACAACGAGCAGATCCTCGAGAAGCAGATCGAAATCAACCGGGTAATGACAGACAACTGCGGGACCGTGCAAACATCCGACGACCGACAAGGTATGAGGTCGACTTCGGTGAATATAATCCGCCGAACACATTTCAGGAGGCGATGAACAGTGCCTAGGCAGAAAATTGGGCCGAGGCGATTCAGAAAGAATTCGATGCACACGATCAGAACGAGACTTGGTCAGTCGTACCAAGGAAAACGGATCGGAAGCCCATAGATTCGAAATGGGTGTTCAAGGTCATACGAGACACGTCGGGCGACGTATACCGGTACAAAGCGAGACTTTGTGCACGAGAATTTCAACAGAAAGAAGAGCTCGACTACACGGAGACCTTCTCGCCAGTCGTGAGATACGACTCGTTGAGAGTTCTACTGGCCATGGTGGCCGAACAGGACTTGGAGCTCACACAGTTTGATGTGAGAACAGCCTTTCTTCATGGCGAGCTGAAGGAGGAGATCTACATGGAGATACCCGAATGACTCAACGTCAAGAGAGAAGAAAAACGTGACCTCGTGTGCAAACTGAACAAGTCGTTGTACGGCTTGAAACAAGCACCCAGGTGCTGGAACGAAAAGTTCCGTGAGTTCTTAGAAAAATATCAATTTCACGAAACGGAAGCAGACAAGTGTATCTTTCGAGGACGGGTTGACAGTGTAGATGTATTTCTAGCGCTTTTCGTAGATGACGGACTCATTGCAGCAAAAACAAGTAAAGCCCTCGAGTCGGTAATAAAATCGTTGGAAAAGGTGTTCGAAATTACGATTGGGGATAGAAAATTATTTGTCGGCGTGCAAATAGAAAGAAATCGAGTAGAGGAAACCATGTTCTTACATCAAGAAGCGTACGTGAAGAAAATTCTTAACAAATTTAAGATGATCTATGCAAAAGCGGCAAATGTTCCTGCGGACCCGCACGCGCGAGTAGTTCCAAACGATCGCGACGACGAAAACTCAAGAACAGTACCGTTTCGAGAAGCAGTGGGTTCGTTAATGTTCCTTGCAGTTGTGACGCGGCCGGATATCACATATTCGGTGAATTCAGTCAGTAAGTATCTCAGTAATCACAACGAGAGTCACTGGCAAGTGGTGAAACGAATCTACCGGTACTTACAAAGAAAGATAGCTTGGTGTCCCCCTCCGATTTTGATGAAACTCACGTATGTTGTAGGGCATCAAAAACTAAAAGACACGTATTTTTTTTTATCGGCGGAAAAACATTTCTAAAGGGTGAAATCGCTCTTCAAAATTAGCATGTCGAGGGGTGATTATGCAGTTTCACCCAGAAGGCGTCAATCGATTTTAATGAAACAAAAACCAAAAGACTCCTTATTGAAGACAATCAAAATTCCACGTGAAGTTGGAGAAAAAAATTCATTTGCAGGGGTGAACAACCCCCTGATCTTTCAATTTTCCACCCTACACAAAAAACTAACTAACCAAATTAAACAGAACATATACCATTTGGAAGCGCAAGTTGAAATAAAGATGACGCATTTTTGCACATTCACAGGAAAATGAATTTACGGGGGTAAACTACCCCTTATTCATTAGTACGTATATTTGCGCGTACATCTTGTTTCTCGTTATTTACATGTTAAAGAGCTGCTTGCGTTCACTCTTTGTGCTGATTTTGTGCTTATCGACAATTTATCGTCATATGCTATCGACCTTTCGATTAGATTGTATTTCGATTCGGCGCAAATTTCGGAATAAGTCGATGATGTAACAGTCGTTCCATCTATAGAACATTGTCAATTATTCCAACGAAATGAATATGATCTTATTTTTTTGAGTAATCTAATCATACGCTAATATGATAAAAATACTTTCGACGCAGTAAGAGGTGTGCTACATAGGCGGCTATCTGGGACTGCGTATTATCTGCTGATATCGCATGTGGTTCAACAACAAGTCTGTCAAATATAAAAACCGCGATACATACAGCGATCTTCAGTTGCTCATTTGAACGGAGTACCAGTTCGTCAGTTATAATTTCTGATTGAAAAAATCAATAGACCATGAAAGTGAATCCAATTAACGTCATTAAACTTCTTTTGGCTACATTTGAAGCCATGAATATTCTCGAAACTCCGATTAACAATGCAGGAATCGAGGTAAAGCAGAATTTCGAAAAAGTTCTGGTCGACTGCATGGACGATTATAACGGAGTTGAAATTATCGAGGAAGAATCGCTAGATTTTCAAGAGCCGTTCAAGCAATATGATGTTAACCCTGTCGAGGACACTCTTTGGCAACATGATGAAGGACCAGTGGATTCTGATACTTGTTCTAAAGACGAAGAAGACATAAGCTACGATTACAAACGCAAAGCAATCGAATACTGGAGATCCGGTAAGAAGAAAAATTACAGTGTCGATACCGTCAGTCAGAAATTCAAAAAAGTCAAATCTGTACGACAATTAAAACGCTGGGCACATCAAATGAACAAAGGTGGGAACTACAAGGAGAAATTAGCTCAAATCTCTGAATATACTTTGAAAAACATATAAGCCGCAGTAGATGCTGGTTTCATTGTTCATGATATCGACCTTCAAACGTGGGCTCTACAGGCTCAAAAAGAGATAGGTCACGAAGACGTTCGTTTTAAAGCTTCTCGTGATTGGCTTCGGAAGTTCAAGAAATCACATCGTATTGTGTCCAGGAAAATTAATAAATTCGTTACACGAAAGACTATAGAAGACGAACCAGTTTTGAGGATGAATGTAGAAAACTTCCTAAATGAAATTAAACCATATATTCAAAAATATGGACCGGAAAACATATATAATTCAGATCAGAGCAGTTTTCAACTGGAAATCCACTCTGGCAGGACTCTGATGGCTGAAGGAGCTAAACAAGTGCAATGTGTAGTACAATCCGTATCATCTACGATTCACAGCTACACTATCCAGCCAACCATAAATGCAGATAGAAAATTACTGTCACTCCTTTTTATCGTTCTAAAAGAGGGAAAGGGTAAGTCGGCTCAATCGTGGAAAAAAAATTATTCAGGCCAGAAAACGTATTTTTAACAGCAACAAAATCCGGAAAAATTACTTAAGATATGGACAAAAATGATTGCCAGAAAATATTGAACATATGATGAATTATACTATATCGATAACCAATATCATCCTATGTATAGAGCACTTCAAAGTTTGGTTGGACAAAGTATTCTTCCCCCAACCGGCCGTGACAGCGTATTGTTGATAGACTCGTGGAGTGGACACTGCCCAGAAGTTGTTCAAACTGCAACACCTCGGGGCAAAAAAACAATCACAAAGATAATACCTAAAGGCACCACAGGGAAAATCCAACCACTCGACGTTTTTGGTTTCCGAATATGGAAAAATGTTGTACGACATTTTTCCGACAGTGTATTATTACTTAATTCTGATATTAATTTACAATTGAGAAACAACATAATCAAACTGCAATCGCTCGCACACAATCAACTTTCATCACCTAGATATATAAATCTTTTCAAATATGCATGGTTCAAAAGTAATTATGTAACCGATAAGCCAAACGAGTTCGCCAAACCAGTGAGTTTTGGTTTCGGTCAATCGTCTCAAGCACACTGTGAAGTACTAGGATGTAATAATGTGCCCATCATCAGATGCTCATGGTGCAAGAAGTCTTTATGCTTGCAACATTTTTTTGAAGAGTATCATTTCTGCACGACTTACGAACCATGATTGCTGCAAATTATGACAGTAATGTGCACGTTGATGAATTGTAAAAGGAATGATAAATTATATTATATACTGTGGTGTATGTAGATGCGCAAGGCGGTAAGAATAAATGTAAGAGAAGGGAGAGTGGGGAGAGCGATAACACGGGACGTGAAAAGGACGATAGCCGAAGAAATGCGCTTGCCGAAACCGGGTATTTGTTATTTTTTGCCTATGTCCTCAGCTGATTGTCACTGTTTCGAACTATCGCCATACATATATGCCATACAACCACTCAACCCTAGCAACATTCCCCAGTATTCTGTATTTGAACAAGCTATTTTTTTCAGTAAATAACGCGAAACTCGTGAATGGACCATTCTAATTATAAGTAACAGCCGGTCACCCCCTTAATAATAAACAAAGCATCATCTGAAGTGCCCCCCGTTGATTTCGGTTAACAGGAATGTTTTGAATCAATTCGGACATTTAAATAACGAGAAACAAGAATGTACGCACAAGTATTCGTATTAATGGATAAGGGGTAGTTTACTCCCGTAAATTCATTTTCCTGTGAATGTGCAAAAATACATCATCTTTATTTTAACATGCGCTTCCAAATGGTATATGATCTGTTCAATTTGGTTGGTTCGTTTTTTGTGTAGAGTGGAAAATTGAAAAATCAGGGGGTTGTTCACCCCTGCAAATGCATTTTTTCTTCAACCTTACGTGGAATTTTGATTGTCTGCAATGAGCAGTATTTTGGTTTTTGTTTCTTTAAAATCGATTGACGCCTTCTGAGTGAAACTCCATAATCACCCCTCGACATGCTAATTTTGAAGTGCGATTTCACCCCTTAGAAATGTTTTTCCGCCGATGAAAAAAAATACGTGTCTTTTAGTTTTCGATGCTCTACAACATACGTGAGTTTCATCAAAGTCGGAGGGGGGCACCAAACTATCTTTCCTTGTTAGTCGGAACAACGAAAGCCGGGGTAATGTACACAAGCGGTGGGAGTAACTCGGAGTTACAAGGGTTTTCAGACTCGGATTTCGCAAGAGACGTGGAGACGCGTAGATCTACCACGGGTTATGTGTTTTGTCTATCTAACGGGATTGTGACGTGGTCGTCCCAACGACAAAAGCTAGTCACACTCAGCACAACGGAGGCTGAGTACGTCGCAGCAGCAGCGGCTGCGAAAGAAGCCATTTGGCTGAGGAAATTGTCAAACAATCTCGGGTGTCTACCGGTAACTACGACAGTTCTGCGAGTAGACAATGAAAGTGCAATCCGATTAATCAAAAATCCGGAATTGCATAAGCGAACCAAGCACATAGACGTTAAGTATCACTATGTTCGCGAAACTGTGGAGAGTGGAGAAATCTCAGTAGAATATGTTCTTACAAATCAGCAGCTGGCTGATATATTTACCAAAGCACTTCCAAAGAGTCAGTTTAAGTATCTATGTAACGGTTTAGGCATAGGATCCTCGACGCACTCAAACGGCGGGAGTGTTGAGAAGTAAAAGTAATCGTACGTCGATAAGCTCACTGCGCATGCGTGAGCTAAAATTAGTATTAAGGCGTCGGAGCGCACTACTTGCGTTACCAGTTATTCTTTGTTAGTTGGTCCGTGACCATTGCCCACGAAACGTGTGCAATAAGAAGTCCTTTGTGTTCATAAGACTAATAAAGTGTACTTATACATAAAGTTATTTTTCTCATTAACCCTATCGCCCCGCTTTCCTTTCGATAATCTCAACAAAATTGAACGTTTTTTTGTCCGAAAGATCTAAAATCGCATATATCGAAAGAACACGGTGTTAGCACTGAATCATTTTCGTTGACGGAAAATAATAAAGTCGGAATTTAGGTAAAGGTAAAGGATTGAATAAATTCCTTTCAGTTGCATTTTTTTTTAATTCGAAAGAGAATCAAGGACATTAAATGCTCTCACAAGTGTCAAATAACAGTAAATAGTTACGTTCATGACATATGTTCCCCAAATATCCACTGTACACGTATGTACTCATGCTCGATTTTTATCCCATTCACTAGTCAAGTGCGATTATTAGTCATGATATCCCCAGATGTATCCATTGTCCTCAAGTCATATGCATTAGAAGGATGCCGAATTAACATTGAATAATTTTAGCTGACAGAAAATAGAAAAGTAGGAATTTGGAGAAAGGTGAGCGAATCAAAGAAACTCCATGAAGTGGCATCTTATTCCCGTTTATTTTACTGGAAAGAAAATCGAGACCACCCCATGTCCGCACAAGTACCGATTGGCAGTAAGAAGTGACTTTGATATATACGATTTTATGCCTATCGGTATTTATGAGGACACTGAAATTCCTAGGATCGGTAATTTTAGTAACTGTTATTGTTTCATTAATTATGACCTCGAAACCGATGTTTCCTATTTGATGAACACGTGTCTATACCAGTGACCTTCGTGACGGATATACCACACCTATATGTTGTGATAATCGTCTGTCCCCATAGGCAATTTTGTTAGGTGAGTCATCAACTATCCAGCTGAATCTCATGTACGAAAGTCGATGATTCAATAAAAGTCAAGTAAAATATTTAACGTACGCTCCATTTTTATCCCATTCACTAGTCAAGTGCGATTATTGGTCATAATATCCCGGTATATATCCATTGCCCTCACGTCATATGCATTAGAAGGATGCTGAAATAACATTGAATAATTTGGCCTGATAGAAAATAGAAAAGTAGGAGTTTGGAGAAAGGTGAGCGAATTAAAGCAACTCCATGAAGTGGCACCTTATTGCCGTTTTTTTTACTGGAAAGATAATCGAGACCACCCAATCTTCTCACAAGTACCGAATGGCAGTAAGTAGTGACTTCGATATACACGATTTTATGCCTATCGGTATTTACGAGGACACTGAAAGTACCAGGATCGGTAATTTTAGCCACAGTTAGTGTCTCATTAATTATGACCGCGAACCCGATGTTTCCTATTTGATGAACACGTGCCTATACTTGTGACCTTTGTGACGGATATACTACACTTATATATTGTGATAATCGTCTTTCTCCATACGCACTTTTGTTCGGTCAGTCATCAACTATCCAGCTGAATCTCATGTACGAAAGTCGATGATTCAATAAAAGTCAAGAAAAATATGTAACGTACGCTCCATTTTTATCCCATTCACTAGTCAAGTGCGATTATTAGTCATAATATCCTCTGATGTATCCATTGCCCTCAAGTCATATGCATTAGAAGAATGCTGAATTAACATTGACTAATTTTTGCGGAATGAAAATAAAAAAGTAGGAGTTTTGAGAAAAGTGGGGGATCAAAGTAACTCCCTGAAGCGGCATCTTATTGCCATTTCTTTTTAATGGAAAGAAAATCTAGACAACCCGATGTACCGAATAGCAGTACCTAGTGACTTCGATATGTACGATTTTATGCATATCGGTATTTATGAGGACCATCCGATCTATACCACTTGACGTCCTCACAAGTACCGAATGGCAGTAAGTAGTGACTTTGATATATACGATTTTATGCCTATCGGTATTTATGAGGACACTGAAATTACAAGGATCTGTAATTTTAGCTACTGTTAGTGTTTCATTAATTATGACCTCGAACCCGATGTTTCCTATTTGATTAACACGTGTCTATACTAGTGACCTTCGCGACGGATATACCACACCTAAATATTGTGATAATCTTCTGTCCCCATACGCACTTTTTTTAGGTGAGTCATCAACTATCCAGCTGAATCTTATGTACGAAAGTCAATGATTTTTATCCCATTGACTAGTCAAGTGCGATTATTAGTCATAATATCCTCTGATGTATCCATTGGCCTCAAGTCATATGCATTAGAAGGATGCTGAATTAACATTAAATAATTTTAGCGGACAGAAAATAGAAAAGTAGGAGTTTTGAGAAAAGTGGGGGATCAAAGTAACTCCATGAAGCGGCATCTCATTGCCATTTTTTTTAATGGAAAGAAAATCTAAACCACTTGATGTCCTTACAAGTACCGAATCACAGTAAGTAGTGACTTCGATACATACGATTTTATGCCTATTGGTATTTATGAGGACCACCCGATCGATACCACCTGATGTTCTCACATGTACCGAATGGCAGCAAGTAGTGACTTTAATGTATACAATTTTATGCCTATCGGTATTTATGAGAACACTGAAATTACATGGATCTGTAATTCTAGCCATTGTTATTGTTTAATTGAATGATGGCATTGATACCGCCGTTTCCTATTTGATGAACACGTGTCACGTCATCGCGATTGTTCACTGTCACGAAAAGTAATGTAAACTATATCTCTCAACGTGGCGATGCTATTTCAGGTTCTTTCAAAGACGACAATGTATATATGCTAAAAAAATACTCCGTATTTACATCAAAAAATAATCTCGTCCATATTTATCACACTTGATACCGTCATGGCATCAATTCTGATGTCATCGCATGAATAATCATGATTAGTGAGTTTTTTGTTGGAACGGTTTTAGGGCGAAGTATATATAGGCGTATATAGGTATTTATAAATATATACCTTTTGCTGAATAGTGGTACTTGTGAGGGTGGTTCTCATAAGTACCTTTTCGCATCAGTTTTGGTCCCCATAAATACCCTTTTACAAACATATAAATATATGCATTGAATATGGCTATATAAAATATATGTATTAATTATACGTATTGAATTATACGTGCATTAAATGTACAATTATATGTGCATTAAATGTATGGAATTGTATGTATAAAATATGTATTATATACACGTATAAAATTATATGTATAGAGTAGGTATAAAATATACAGATTTATATATATATATTTATATTTTATATATATAAAATATGTAATTATTCTGTAAGAACGAGAATGACAACGCAGAACACACGTTATTCTACTGTTCAATGTAAAACACAGAAAGACAAAAATGGTAGAAAATTAAAGGGTTGAGGCCACAACAGAAAATCTATTGCGTCAAACGATTGAAAACAAGGGAAAATGGACAGCAGTCGAATTTTTCCAACTACGGTTATCAAAATTTACGAAAAGTCGCGAAGACCAAGACAGTAAGACATACTACCTTGATCAAAAAATTATAGGACTTTATTCATAAAATCGAAAATCCAAATTTATTTCTCAAAACCGATATGGTCCCCTTCAGAGTACTCTCCATCGACTGCAACGCACTTATGCCAGCGCTTGATTCAATTCTCGAAACATCGCTGGTACTCAATTTTCGGTATGTCCATTGGAGCCGACTTTGATTTCTTTCATGACATCTTCTCGGGTGTTATAATAGGTTCCGCGGAGCGGTTTTTTTTTAGTTGGTTTAACAGGAAAAAGTCGCAGGGAGTCAGATCAGGTGAATTCGAAGGCTGCTGGATAGTATTCGTTTTGTTTTTGATAAAAAACTAACGGACAAGGCTCGCATTGTCGCGACGGTGCGTTATCATGGTGCAAAATCCACGGGTTGGTTTCCCACAAATCCGGTCTTTTTTGGCGAATTGCATTGCGCAAACGTCTCATAACGCCCAACTAATACTCTTGCTTGACTGTCTGTTTTTTCATGGCAAGAATTCATGATGCACAACACCGTTGTGATCCATGAAAACCGTGAGCATGGCCTTCTTTTTGACTGAAAACGACGTGGTTTGAAAAGACCGAAAGGTCTCGGCTCATTAGGTGCACGCCATTCACTTGCTTGATGTTTGGATTGCGTGTCATACTCATAAATCCACGTCTCGTCTCCAGTGATGATCCGCTTGATAATTGTTCGGCCGGATTCAGTCTTGGAAATCACGTATTTCGCTGTTCGAGAATTCAGTATGATGCAGAGAAAGTGGACTGTAATATAGAAGGTTGAATTAAAACGCAGTACACTGATGTTAATTATAATAGCATTTATTGCTCCACCTGTCAAGTGCAGCAGACACAAATATACAAATAAACAAGTAAAATATAGAAAATAATATAGAAAAAGCGTATAGAGAAGGGAATAGATGAGGCGTTCGGAAAAGAGAAAGTATTATAAATGAGGCGTTCGTCTTACCGCACACGATTGTATTAATCGTGTGCAAGTGATGAGAAGATCTGTCACGACCAGGCCTTGCGGTGAAGCTGACGCCGGGTGCATGACAAGATGAACCAAATGTTGATGTACTGGTGTGCCGACGTCGATATATCACTGCTGATATGATGGCTGAGTTGTAGGGACTGTAGGTCGGCCGAGTTGAACGATGAGAACTTTAATTAAGATGCACAGAACTTTAATGAGCACGCACGAACACGGTGATGGTGTAAACCATGCAAGAGCAAAACGCAAGATGGCTGCGTTATACGAAGCAATCGTTGTCGAACCAAGCAGTCGAAGAGCGCTTGCGCGCAGCGACCTGTTGCTCGGCATGCAGACCTAGTGCAGGATTTACAGCTCCTGCGTGGGACTGCCGCTGAGTAGGCAACAGCAAGTAGTTGCCCATGCAGGCCTGCAGTGCGCAGTCTCGCTACGCTTGGCAGAACGTTCAAGCATTCTCAAACATTCCGCCCGCCATCAGCAATGTGGTTGCTGATGCAATTGAAAACACGCCCAAAGGTAGATGTACTCAGTATAGCGTAACTTTTACAAATGTCAAGCTATGTCGCTGAATTTGGAGGGAAGTGTCAATGACAGATGTTGTAACCAAACAAAAAAAAAATTCCAATCAGGTGACTTACAGCGCCACACGGTGGCCGTCCTAAAACTTTTTGATCAAGGTAGTACATACATACATACATACACCACAGGGGGAGTCTGTAATCCCTACGTGGCGCGTCCCCAGGTGGCGTATAGGGGAACGCCTGCTAGATATAGCAGGTAGGAGGAATTTCCCTCCCGCGGACCAAACAGACTAGGGGAAGGAACCCCGAATAATAAACCAAAAATGGAGAACACAACAAGTGTTGTACCGGTTACGGTGCAGGGGCTCGGAACCCCAGTACCGGCGGCACGGAGTGGGCAAGCGGGCTCCCTGGCGTCGTCATCCAACGACCGCAGTGCAACTGTGGTGGTCAACTTGGCCACAGCCAGCATCGACGCGACAAGGAAGAAGAAGCTCGAGGCATATGAGCGCCTCGGTAGCAGGCTGGACGAGCTTGCTGAGTATACGGAGGGCAAGATGAACGTCCATAAAGAAATCAAACGGCTCATAGCTGCATGCCGAAGCAGCTACAGAACAATGGGATCGCCGGAAAGTATGCATCAACATGCAGTGGTGCCGCCGTCTGCAACTATGCAGTGTAACGTGGCAAAATCTTCAAGCGCTACGTCCTCCTCGCACGACGGCTGCCAACACGATCTCGCAGGGCTGTAAGGCGTAATCGCCGTACTCTAAATCATTTTTTTTGATTTCTTTGTATTTCTTTTTCTTAAAATCGTACGACCGAGGAGCGGAGAGGAAGAGAAAGAAAGAGGGCTGCCCATACCTCTTGGCGGTTTCGGGATCAAGTCACCTTTTCGTAGGAGAGAGAGAGAGGATACAGACATTTTCCATTTCTCGTGGTCGGGATCTACAGCCGTCCCGCTCGACGTTCATCTACGGGCAATATGCTATTATCTATTCTCGGTCATCTGATCTACTAGCAATAACCAGTCTATCTCACGGGGCTCACCTGCCGGACTGGACTACACGTGGTTATTATCGGCTATTAATATTTGCGTCGTCCAGTCGAGGCGCTAGACGCGGTCATCGTGCGACACCGGTTCCCCCAATTAACCGAGTTCGGCTCGCTAAGAGAGGGTCATAGTTCACGGGCACGCGTGCCGAACGGACCTCGAGGCTTTTTTCCCGGTTACCGTCGAGCGAACAGGACGTAGCAGCGAGTATTATATCGTCTCGCTCCACCGTTGATTTCGTCGAATTCTATCACCACATATCGTGGGTACCGGGGCGTATCTTTTGAAACAACGAGGAGTAAATCGAGGATGGTATCGAGAGGAGAGAATTTCAAGACGATTTTGGGTTAAGAAGGATTGGCAAGGAACATCGCATCGTCATCGTCCCGGTGAGCTCTCTTCCCCTCTACGGTCTTTCGCCATTATTTGATTATTATTGTTTTTTTAAATTCTTTGGAAAGCCCGATTCGAACTTAGTCGTACCTGCGATTCTGATATACCACGCACAGAGTACGATTCGTATCGGGACAGACTGCGTCGAGTAGAGTGTAATATCGAGATCGTTTGGCGGTTAGAGACGGGAAGAAGTCACTTCGTTCGTCATTCTGTTTTTTTGTTACTGTTCTGTAGTCATTTTGCTGTAAGGCCGCGCGCATGTTGATACATCATCCTGTGGTCGGATTGTTTAGGAGGGATTGGAATGTCATAGGCCGTGTCGCGGACTTGCAGGGATAATTGACACTTATAGATTTATAGTATTGTATTCGCCTTATTTTATTTTATTTATCTCTCTTATTATGTTGGACACTGTTTTATTTCTGCGAACGCATGCAGTGCGTACTCGGCCGTCGTCCCGTGTTGGTACTTGATCGTGAGGGATTAGTACGGTTCGAGGCGTATCTGGCCACGATAAATAGTTCGTTCGTTGTTACTGTTCTGTAGTCGTGTACTGTAAAACCGTGCGTGCGTTAGGCCGTTATCCCGTGTTTGTTTGAATGTGTGAGGGATTTGAACGGGATAGACCGCGTCGCGGATTTTACCGGACAATTGATTTTATATGGACTTGGATCACTTTATTTATTTTTCTTATGTCGGACATTACTTTATTTTATTTTATGAGCTTATGCAGTGCGTGCTCGGTCGTCGTCCCGTATTTGGAACTTGGTCGCGAGGGATTGGTACGGCTCGAGACGTATCTCGCTTGGACTTTTGTAATCCGTTATTTGGAATAATTTAAGGATTTATATTGTTATTTTGGTTCACGATACTTTCTCGATTTTGCGGCCTGCAATGTGATAGTTGGGAGGTTCGAATCAGTAAAGGTTTCGCGTACGTGACCTTCCGACGTCCCGTAGTTTTAGTTGTTGGATGTATGTGGGATTAGTTCGGTGTAGGCTGTATCACGAGCCGAATTGCGAGGCGACTTGTCAAGTTTACTTTGCTAGGCCGTGTTTTGGTCGTTTATCGCAACCGTCTGAATATGGGTCGTGTATGGGAGAGAGTGAGAGCCGACACGAGTGCCGGGATGAAATATGCTGCCAGAATAATTAAGTTTATGAATTGTTAAAGAGTTACGTTTACGGGACATTCTGTTTGAATTCATTATCAATGTTTATTGAAAATTTGTAATTGTTTGTTAAGAAATAAAGAAGTTGCCCGAGTGGCCTTTGTAAGTCCCGTACCTGCTATCGTTGTGTAAATTATTTATTGGTGTTGTTTTATTATTTTGACTTTGTTTATTGTTCCGGTCAGGGGTATTTATTGACCCTATTTTATTGATTTATTTTATTCAAGGACATTAATGACTCATTTCATCTATATTACTGGATTTTATTCGCCTTTTATTCGAGGATAATTCTTGGCTTGACAGTCCGAACCACCCACTCTGCCTCGAACAGCTGTAGCTAGCCTGGGTTGAGTCTGGCCTAGCATCTCGTTATTTTTCCTTCCGGCGCGTAAGCGCCTGGCGCCCAACTCGTAAGAGAAAATGAAAGGAAGGAAAAATAGCTTGGGTCAGCTATAGGTAACGTGGTACGTTGAGGAGCAAATTTACGTTACAGCAGACAACGCAAAACACACCGGGCCTGGAAGCGGAGACCAGCAAGCGTCGCAGGGGTTCATCCACCCCGCGAGAAATCAGGCCAGCCGGTAAGAAGCAGAAGCATATGCAAAGGCTCCAGGTGGCGGTAGTAAACACTCCCACGCCGCAAAGCAGTAGACGACACCAGCGTCAGAAGAAGACCCAGCGTGGCAGGGAGTGGGAAAAAAGAAGAGGGCCCCACGCCCGAGGCCCCCTCGACCAGATGCCCTGGTCATCAAGGCTGGTGAAAGCAAGTTGTATGCCGACATCCTGCGCCAAATGCGCACGGATGACACAGTAAAGGGCATTGCCACTGACGTCGAGAAAATTCGGCAAACGGCAGGGGGCGACTTGCTCTTGGTCCTGAGCCGCACCGCGGCAGAGTCGACGCACGAGCTTAAGGACTCGATGAAAGCGTTCCTTGGGGACCGTGCGGAGGTCCGTGCATGGACCCAAGAAATGCAACTCGAGATCAGAGATCTCGACGAAGTTGTAGACAAAGAGGAAGTCGCGAAAGCGCTGGCATTGCAGCTGAATGCCGAAAGCATCATAGTCTCGGCAGTGAAATCGCTGCGGAAGGTATACGGTGGCACGCAAACTGCCGTTGTGAGTCTTCCAGCAACAATTGCGAGAACAGCCCTGGAACTGGGGAAAGTGAAGATCGGTTAGACAGTGTGTCGCATCCGCGAGCGAGACAACAGCTACCTGCCCCTAAGGTGCTTCAGATGCCACGACTTCGGCCACCGAGGGCAGAGCTGTAAAGGTGCAGACCGCTCAAAGCAGTGTTTGCGCTGTGGAGATGAGGGTCACCTCGCTAAGAAGTGCTAAAATGTGCCTACCTGCATCCTCTGCAAGGAGAAAGGTGCTCAGAAGATAGATCACGGAACTGGAAGCAGCCGGTGACCGGTCTATTTATTGGCCCTCGAGAAACACGAACAAAGGAAGAAGAAATGAGATTTTTGCAAATAAATCTCAACCACTGCGAGGTAGCACAAGACCTGCTCATGCAGACGGTGCGGGACGAGGACATTGATGTGGCAATAATTTCGGAACAATACCGAAATAGGTCAGGCCCTTCCTGGAGGGCGGATACAACAGGCTCAGCTGCTATCTGGGCTTGCGGTAGCCGCCCTATCCAGGAGATCATGAAAACGCCTGCAGAATATTTCATGCGCGCGAAAGTTAACGGTGTGCATATATACAGCTGTTATATGCCACCTCGACTGACGCAGCAGGAGTATGAGGAGGCCTTGGACCGATTGGCAACGATGCCAGCAACCGACACCCAGTCGCCATCGCCGGGGACTTCAACGCCTGGGCCGTGGAATGGGGCAGCAAACGGACGACAGACCAAGGGCGAGCTCTTCTTGAGGCTTTCTCGGTGCTCAACCTCATGCTTCTCAACGACGGTAAAGTCCCAACGTAAACCAGGGGCGAGAGCAGGTCAATCATCGACCTGACATTTGTCATCCCAGGGCTGTCAAAGAGCAACTGCTGACAGGTAACGGGGATATGCACACATAGCGACCACTGTGCCATCACATGGCTCATACAGCCGCCATCGATGTGTGCAAACCGCGTATCGAAGCAGGCCAAAACCATCCGCTGGAAGGCGAACGCCCTCGACAAAGGCTCCCTATGTGCCTGCATGGAGGATGCCAAAATCACCGCGGAGACAGCAGAGGAAAAGACCAAGCAGGTCATGGATGCTGTCGTGAGGGCATGTGACGCTGCCATGCTGCGACGCGGTAATGGAAACCAGTACGCTTCGGCATACTGGTGGAGCGACACGATTGCTGAGCTCTGTGCCCAGTGTAAGCACGCCAGGAGACTCGCCCAAAGAGCCCGAAAAAAGCCAACCCTTCCGCAATTGGAAATGGCCTTCAAGGAGGCACGGTCCGAGCTCGCTAAAGCTATCAAGCATAGCAAAAGAGAGGGATTGTCCAAAAGATCAGGCTTGTGGCGGAAGTTAACAACGACCCATTTGGGAAACCATATAGGGTTGTTATGTCAATGATCAAGACGCAGTCCTGGCAGCAGCCCACTTGCCCAACGCAACTAGGAAAAATCGTCGTGATGTTGTTTCCCAAGCAACCAGAGTACGAGCACCCAGTGCCGCGGGACGAGAGTGTGGTAGTCCCTCTCATTACTCAAGAGGAATTACTCCGGGCCACCAGGAGAGTGGGAAATACGAAGGCGCCGGGCTTGGATAACATCCCCAACACGGCGTTAAAATCAGCCATAGAAGCTGCGCCGGAACTGTTCCTGGAGATGTACAACTCGTGCCTCTCAGAGGGGACATTTCCGGTACAGTGGAAGTGACAGCGACTCGTGCTGCTCCCTAAATGCAACAAACCGCCGGAGGAAGCCTCGGCGTATCGATTTTTGTGCATGCTGGATACAGGCGGGAAAATCCTCGAGAGGATTATTACCAATCGAATCGATGCCTCTGTCGGACATGGCCTCGCGGAAAACCAATACGGTTTCCGGAAGGGCATGTCAACCATCGAAGCCATTGGCCGCGTAGTACCCACGGCGAAGGATGCGATCTCCGGAGCGCGCTGGACTCGAGGAGCCAAGAAATACTGCTTGCTGGCTGCGTTGAATGTTAAAAACGCATTCAACTCAGCCAGATGGGATAGTATATGCAAGGCATTAGATCAACTGGGAACGCCAGCTTACCTGAGAGCGATGATCAAGAGCTATTTCTGCGGGAGGCGCTTCATGTACGATACAGAGAATGGTCCCGTGTATTATGAAGTCTCGGGAGGAGTTCCCCAAGGCTCGGTTGTGGGGCCGCTCCTGTGGAACCTGATATATGACGCGTTGCTAAAGACGCAGCTACCACAGGGAGCAGAGCTGGTTGCGTTTGCCGACGACGCAGGGCTAGTCATTACGGCCAAGACCCTTGAAGAGGTTAACTACACCTTCGAAGAGGCATATCACACCGTGAGAAAGTGGATGCATTCAGTCGGTCTGGAGCTTGCGCAACATAAAACTGAAGCCGTGCACTTTACGAGTCGGAAGAAAGTCGAAACCATCACTCTGGACGTTGGTGATTGCGAAATCACGTCGCAACCTTTAGCAACGTGGCTGCTAAAAGTGCAAAAGTCAGCGCGGCACTAGCGCGACTTATGCCGAATATCGGAGGGCCCAAGCAGGTGAGAAGAACACTGCTTGCAACAGTTATAACATCGATACTGTTGTACGCTGCACCGATTTGGCACGAGGCACTTGAGGTGGCTTCATACCGAAGAGAAATGGTGTCGGTATACCGTGGAACTTTTCTGAGAGTTGCTGCCGGGTACCGCACGATATCGTACGAGGCAGTATGTGTAGTGGCTGGCATGCCACCGCTGGAAATTCTTGCAGACGAGTGGAGCAGGATCCACACCCGAGGTCGGCGGACTCCACTCGACAAGGAGATTATTGCCAAGGAGGAAAAGGCAGCGTCACTACTGCAATGGCAGCAGCGCTGGGACGAGTCGCCTAAGGGCAGTCGGACACATCGGCTGATTCCGTCGCTTGAGGCGTGGGTGAACCGCAACCATGGGGAGGTAGGTTTTTATCTTACCCAGCTTCTAACGGACCATGGCTGCTTTCGGAAATACCTTCACCGATTTAAGCTGGACGACAGTGAGGACTACCCAGCTTGCAACGTGGCCGAAAACGCAGAGCATGTATTTTTCATGTGCACACGTTTCAACAACGAGCGAGATCAGCTTCAGGAGCATCTCAGCGAACGGATTACTCCAGACAACATCGAGAAACTCATGCTCGATGCAGCAGATTCATGGAGCAGTATTGAGAACTTTGCAACGGCAGTCTTGAAGAAGTTGCGCGCAGAAGAACGGCAAAAACATGAGCCAGATTAAAACCCTGACGCGACCGTAGCCGATTCCTTGCCCCGCGAAGTAATGCCTGATCGCGGTACCGCGGGGGGCAGCACAACGCAGGGACGAAGGGAGGTGGTTTTAGTGGGTAAAAATCCCACACTTCTAGGTAACGTGGGTTACCTAGGGTCTTTTTGAAGATTTCCACCTACCCACGGGAAAAAAAAAAAAAAAAAAAAAAAAAACATACATACATACATTAAATTCTGAATTTATGCGACAATTCCCGACCACTTGTTAAGATGGAAATTTCGGTAAATCGCAACTCGGGGTATGAGTCAGCGTTACCTAGATTCCTGCGTTATCGATCTTTCTTGGTCGAAATATCTCAAATAATCGAATCCCTAATTTTTGTCAACTCTGATTGCCTCACTCATTCGTAAAGAATTAATGAAGCAACCACAATTGACGGTTTTTAATTTCTAAAGAAATCGTGAAAAAAATGGTGGTTGCTTTATTAATTCTTTACGAATGAGTGAGGCAATCAGAGTTGACAAAAATTAGGGATTCGATTGTTTGAGATCTTTCGACCAAGAAAGATCGATATCGCAGGAATCTAGGTAACGCTGACTCACACCCCGAGTTGCGATTTATCGAAATTTCTATCTTAACAAGTGGTCGGGAATTTTCGCATAAATTCAGAATTTAATAATCACATATACACGACCGATTGATTAATAAAAGTTGATACATACATACATACATACGTACAAAAGAACCTCCACAAGGAGCTCAAGGAGATGGCTATGGAGGCTAACAGAGTGTTCACTAAGCTCAAAAGAGAGATGGAGAAGGGCGTAATTATCCCAAGTACTAAATCCCAGGGAAACACAGGGACACAAACGCTAGGGCACCCGAGAAACAAAGAGTGATAGAGAAACCATGGAGTAAGGTGTGCATGACAAGGCAGCCCAAAAACAGGGAACCGACGGCAAATGAATCAACAAAAAAGAACGCCTGCCGGAAACATGGCCAAGTCGGAGGTGACGATAAAGCCCCACCGCCCGAAAGCCATTGTGATTAAGGTGACGGCTGAGGGGACTTACGCTGATGCGCTGAGAAGTGTGCGGGCTGAGCCGAGGCTCAGGCGACTCGATGACCGAGTCACCCATATATGACGAACCAGATCAGGAGAGCTACTTGTGGAGTTGGGGAAAAACGGAGAGGGCGCCTAAGAACTCCAAAAGGAGATATCGTCGTCCCTAGGGTAGACAGCAATTGCTGATACAGAAGGAGGTACTGGATATCAAGGACCTGGTCGAGATAACCACGGAGCAGGAGGTGGACGATGCAATAAATGCAAGGACTGGTTCAGCAGCGCATCGACTGGAAGAAATTTGGCTTAAAAATGGTGGAACGGCACACAAACGGCCGGGGAGCTTCCACCAACAGCAGTAGCGAAGAACCTTCTACGGGAGGGACGAATCACAGTGGGCTGGGTGAAATGCCGGCGAAACTCCGCGAAGCAGCCTCCCGCCGTTACCGGTGCCACGAGGCCGGGCACCTGGCGACGGATTGCAAGAGCGCAGTGGACCGGTCTGCTGAATGCTTCCGGTGTGGTAAGGAAGGCCACAAAGCAGCAGAATGTAGTGACACGCAAGGAGGGACCGAAGGAGGAGTACATACCAGCAATGGCTAAGGTACTCCAACTAAACTTGAACCACTGTTCGGACGCTCAAGACCTGCTGTCCCAGCTGATCAGAGACGAGACGGTAGAGATCGCGGTGATCAGCGAGGAATATCGGAACCTCTATGACCCTAACTTGGTGAAGGACGCTACCGACAGGGCAGCCATATGAGTTTGCGGCAATCTCCATATTTCCCGCCGATCAGACATTCCTGTACCAGACTTTACCTGGGTGAAGGTGACAGGCGTAAGAATTTATAGCTGCTACTTTCCACATATCACGACCATTGCAGAATTTCAGATATCATTGGACGCCCTCGTTACCAGTACGAAATCTTCCCGACAACCGCTAGTCATCGGTGGGGACTTCAACGCTTGGGCAATAAAATGGGGTAGCATGAGAACAAACCACCGCAGACGCACTCTCCTGGAAGCGTTTGCCATACTGAAATTGGAAATCGTCAATACGGGTAATGACCCGACATTTTCCAGCGGGGATAGATCGTCCATAGTCGACTTGACGTTTGTTGATGCTCGCCTATTGGGCGATCATCTGAATTGGCATGTTAGCGATAGTTACACTGGCAGCAACCATCACGCTATAATGTTCCAAATTCAGATGACCAGTTGGGCGGCAGGCATAGTAGATAGCGACAGGAGAGGGAGATGGGCTGTTGCCACGTTCGACACCGAGACGTTCATCAATCACCTGGAAGGCATGGCTGTTGAGGGCAACGGAGAGGAAAGGGCCCGTGATCTCTCGAGTATTATAAGATCGATGCCTGCGATGCCTCCATGTCAAAGAATACCAATCCTCGCGGACGACCGCCGGTCCATTGGTGAAACTGGGACATCGCACAGATACGCCAAGAGTGCCTACGGGCTAGGCGACTCTAACAGAGATCCCGAGCACTGTGCAAACAATAGCTGAGTGCAGTTTATCAGCAGAAGAGAAAGGAATTAAAGGCGACCATAAAAGCTGCAAAGAGGAGGAATTGGCAAGAGTTCTGCGAGGAGGTGGAACAAGATCCCTGAGATACACCGTATAAAACGGTTATGCGAAAGATCACACCGGAGGTCACAACGGCTCCACCTTGTCCCATTTTCCTTGACAGAATCGTCCGCTACCTGTTTCCACAGCACAGGCCGCGGGTTGCCGGCACTGGCTTCTTGGCATTTGAATATGAGGAGGAGCCGCCAGATATCAGCGAAGGCCCCGAGAGTGGGTGGGGTACCCGGACTCACTATAAAAACATATGGGCTTAACGTTCCGAATCTATTCCGGGACACTTACAATGCGTGCTTGAATGAGCGAACTTATCCGATGCAATGGAACGCACAGAGGCTGGTACTACTTCCAAAGGGGAATAACCCCCCAGATGAGCCATCGTCTTACAGACCACTTTGCCTACTGGACATCGCCGGGACTTGTTCAAGCGGGTTCTTTATGGCAGGCTGGAGGCCGCAATTGTACGGGCTGGAGGTCTGTCTGACAACCAGTTCGGGCTCAGGAAGGGTCGTTCAACGGTAGACGCGATCAACCGAGTTGTCCGCCTCGCCACGGACGCCATCAGTGGCACCCGGTGTACAAAGCGCATGTGCGCTATCATTGCTTTGGACATACGGAAAGCGTTTAACTCGGGAAAGTGGGGGAACATTATGAAAGCCTTAGAGAAATTGGGGATACCGCTCTATTTGCAGTCAATTGTGTCCAGCTACCTCTCCAACCGAACCTTGCTGTATACCACTGACAATGGCACCCGCTCCTACACCATCACAGGGGGGGGGTCCTACAGGGCTCGACACTGGGTCCGTTACTCTGGAACGTCATGTACGATGGTCTGCTGAGACTGTCGCTTCCGGTTAGGGTATCCTCGGCAGCTTTCGCTGACGAATGTGCGCTGATAGTCGTCGCAAAAATCAGTTCAGAGGTGGAAGACCTCGGAAACAGAGCGACAGAAGTTGTGACCTCATGGTCGATCGACCACGGGCTGACGCTGGCGGCAGAAAAGACGGAGGCGTTGCTTATAGCTCGCACTAAAAAGAGGGCATATGCCACATTCACGGTAGGAGACAAAACCATCCGAACACCTTGCGATATCTGGGGGTCACACTGGACGCACGACTGTCGTTCAGGGAACACTTGGAAAATGCGGGCACGAAGGCAGCTGAGATGGCGCGTACGCTCGCGTCTTTCATGCCGAATATAGGGGGGAGCGAAACAGCCAAGGAAGCAACTCCTGGCATCAGTTGTGAACTCTGTGGTCCAGTATGGAGCACCAATATGGGCCAACGCGATGGCAGTAAACAAGAGCTACGGAGCAACTTGCCGGTAAGTCTGTAGAATTGTCGCGCTCAGAGTCGCGAGCGCGTATCGCACGATGTCGGATATCGCCCTATCAGTGATCACAGGATGCCCGCCTGTTGACCTTTAGCTCCCGAGAGGGTTGAACGTTATCAAGGAAGGGGGCACATAATGGAGGGATCTCCGTTGGAACCCCAGGCTAGGTGGTCAAGAGCGACTCTCGATGAGTAGCAGCGGCGATGGGCTGCCGAAGAGAGGGTAGATGGACACATCGCTTCATACCTGATGTCGACGCCTGGGCCACTAGACGACACGGTCTCGTGAACTTCTACTTGACGCAGATTCTCACAACGCACAGTGGCTCCCGTTGCTACTTTCGACGCTTCATAATCTACGATAGCGCTGGGTGCCGGTGGTGTCCGGGTCAAGACGAGGACGTGGAGCACGTACTGTTCCACTGCCTACGCTTCACCGAGGAAAGGACCCGCTTCAGAGAGCACTGGAGCGGCCCACTGACCCCGAAGGCGATGGGACAAGGCTTGATAAATTCCGTTGAGGGATGGGAGGCAGTGATACAGCTGGCTGCCTCTATAACGGTAAATTTTCGAGAGCAAAGGAAAGAGGAAGAGAGGGCAGGATGGCGATGAGGGACAGCACCAACTGAACCCACCGTCCCCACGACAAACATACATACATACATACATACATACAGGGTGCGCCATCTCTTATGTCTGTATGTAAACATTGAATAACTTTGACATTTATCAACCGATTGACTTGAGTAGACATGTTTTTGTAACGTCAATTCAGTACAATTTCACCCATGAATCGCTTCTCACCGAAACAACGCGCCGAAATACTGACGCTGTACATTGAAAACAGTCGTTCAGTTGTGTTAACTCAACGTGCGTATCGTCGAAAATATCGTGGCCAACAAGCACCGTCTGACAACACTACTCGTCGTTTGGTGTCGAATTTTGTTGAGCACGGGATAATGGGAGATCGTCCACGTGCCATTCATCAATGCCCAAGACGTTCCAATGAACTGGTTGTAGCGGAAAAAGAGAGTGTTGCCGAGAACCCACATGTGTCGTATCGTCACCGCGCTCACCATTTTGGCGTCAGTAGAACCACTATGCAGCACATTTTGAAAGATGATTTGCAATTGTTTCCTTTGAAAGTTCAATTGACTCAAAGAATATTGCTAACAGACCGTTCACGTCGCTTGGAATACGGCTAAACTATCGCATAAATGGTTGACACTGAACCTGATTTTTGGAAGCAAATTTTTATGACCCACGAGGCCTATTTCACACTCTCTGGCGCCGTTAACAAGCAAAATTGCAGCATTTGGGGAACGGAGAATTCACACGAGATCCATGAAACACCATTGCATGACCAAAAAGTGACTGTTTAGGCCGGCGTTTGCGCCATAACCATCATTGGACGATTTTTCTTCAGAAAAGGCGAAACAGTCGACGGGAATCAATATACGTGGATGTTGGCTCATTATGTCTGCCCACAAATGTGTGAAAAAGGTCTGGACAGTTACTGGTTTCAACAAGACGGTGCGCCATACGACACTGCAAATCAATCAATGCAGTTTCTGCAACGAAAATTCCCTCGACGTGTGATGTCAAAAAATTGCAACATTGTCTGGCCACCCAGATCTCCAGATATGACACCTCCGGACTTCTTTTGTGGGGTTATTCAAAAAGCAAAGTGTACGCCAACAAGCCTCAGACCATTGACGAGCTCAAAGCAAATATTCGTGCCGAAATCATCGCAATATCGTACGAGATGCTCGAAAAAGCGATGGAAAACGCAGCAAAAAGGGCACATTTTGCTTTGGCGAATAAAGGCGGCTACTTGATTGATGTTGTATTCAAAAACTAGTCCAAATAAATTGTAAAGGACTAAATTAAATAAAGATACCTCATATATGAAAATCGGTTATTTTCTTTTTTAAAGTTATTCCATGTTTACATACCGACATAAAAGATAGCGCACCCTGTATATATTAATATTTCTGTCTATATATTCTTTCGAGGGATTACCCTCGTCTCGGTGGTACGTGCCGAGATAGATAGAGAAAGAGCGGAAAGCGCCTTGGTCGGTAAGCGAGGTGTCGAGGGGTTCGGGTCATGCTGCGCCGTAGATTCGAGTCCCTTCTGCTGTCCCTTTTGTGACTAATACAGAATGCAGTTCTTCAATAATGTTTAAACTTATTGTAATTCTCAAGAGTGTATAATGTGAAGTTGACTAGTTGTTAAGATGGCATTTTTGGTGAATCGCAACTCGGGGACTGAGTCAGCGCCGTCTGGATTCCTGTGTTATCGATCCTTTTGTAGAAAGGCGTAATTGGTAACGTACCAGGCTAGAGTTCTGGAATTCCTGGTTCGATCCCGGCCTGTGGCGATATTTTTGCATGATTTCTTTATGTTGAGAATTCATTCCTGGTGTAGTTGAGTGAATCTGGAATATATTGAAAATTATGAGTCTTCACACACGACAGGCAAAAATCAACCAGACTAATAGATGTTTTAATCGAGAAAGTGGTTTTATTGTTCCATCCGCATGTTAATTACAAAAATCTATATAAAAAAATGCAAATAAATATAATAATGAATTTAATACAGGTTTAAGTGCCAGCACACAATTGTATTAATTGTGTGTTGTCTTGTATTGAGTGAAGTGTACGTGGTGCAGCCAGCGCTGCAGAGCACGCCACGAAATGAGAAGTTTGAGAGCGTAGAATATGTCACTTATTCCCAGTAAATTCTCTACAGGTTTGTATGAGATAATTTACAGAGAACAGGTGAGAGCACCTGCAATTATATTGCTTGAGTGTTGGAAGCGCTATATGAAAGAACGTGATGCAGTCAGCGTTGCAGGACACGGCAAGGTGAGATTTTGAGGATGCACAAGTGATTAGAAAATATTCACAGTACTTTCCCAGCAAGTTTATTGGGGGAAAGTACAGTGAAGAATAGGCACACGCGCAATTATATTAACCGAGCGGACGAAATATGATGAGGAAAACGTGGTACAGCGCGTGCTGCAGAGCACGCCACAAAGTGAGACAATTATGAGGATGCACCGGTGAGTTTTCCACTCTTCACCGACATTGAATTATAATAAAATTATACGGGTATACTCGTACCTGATTTTGAGTCCTGGTGAGCACGAAAAGCTGAGTAGATCCGGTGGAAGCGATGGAAAAGTCCGAGCAATGCTAAGATGTGTGCGCTGTTCGATCGGGTTTTCACGAAAAAAGTGTAAAATTTCGCAATACGGCTGCGATTTACGAAAACGTCGTTGTGCGTTGAAGTCAAATGAGTGAGATAGCCGGTGAGCGATACCGAAGTCAAGCGAGAGAGATAGTCTCTCGCTTCATGCAGCCTGCTTGCGAGGTACTGTCTCGGCTCAGCGAGGCACTACCTCGGCTATCTCCGGCATAGCCGAGCGCAGCACGCTACCCAGCAGCAACAGGTCGACGCACGGCGAATATCGATCGCCGTGCGCCAGCTGATTATCCAACACTTAAAATGTTAAAAATCGTCAGGTGTGGTTGCCTCATTGATTCTTAATGAATGAGTGAGGCAATCAGAGCTGACTGAAATTAATGATTCGATTGTTAGAGATCTTTCTACAAAAAGATCGATAACACAGGAATCCAGGCGGTGCTGACTCACACCCTGAGTTGCGATTCGCCAAAAATTCCATCTTAACAACTGGTCAAGAGTGACGCATAGATTCATGACTAAAATAAACATGTATGACCACGTATTGATTAATTAATTTCAAGTATAATGTGAAGTGGCTTATATATGTACAAAAATAACTAAATGTTAATTGTTTTATATCCTTTTATGGTGCTAACTGTTTAGTTAAACAATACAATGGCTTTTGATTTTCATTAATGTTTAATTTTCATAATTGTTGTTATTTCTTGTATCCTTTTAGGTAAACATTTATTTTCCGAATTCTTATCATAACTTTAGATTAAAATTGTTCGTGTGTCCAAATTATTGTAAAGGGTGGTTAAATTGTAAGGGCCGATGTTGAATGTGAACCACACCTAAACGTCAAGTTTTTTTCTGCATTTCATTTGACATTTATCAATTTCAGACTAACTCAATTTGAACCATGGAAAGATACACAATCGAGCAACGCGTTAAAGTTATTCAGGCTTATTATGAAAATGGGCGTTCAAATCAAAATGCATATCGTGCACTTCGTGATTTTTTCGGTCAATTTAATCGTCCAAATGTGCGTACAATCGGAAAAATCGTGCAAAAATTTGAGCAAACCGGGTCTGTAGGAGATATTAAAACACCAGTGCATGCTCGTACAGCTCGTACTGCAGAAAATATTGCTGCTGTTCGCGATAGTGTGGCTGAAGAGCCGTCCACCTCAACTCGTCGTCGTGCCCAACAATTGCACCTCTCACGCTCGTCGTTGATGAACATTATGCATAAAGACTTGCATTTACACGCTTATAAGGTGCAATTGACTCAAGAACTAAAGCCTCTTGACCATTCCAAACGTCGTCAATGGTCAGAATGGTGGCAAGAAATGGCAACAGTGGATCATCAATTTTCGAAGAAAATCATCTTCAGTGATGAGGCACATTTTCACCTCAGTGGATTCGTCAATAAGCAGAATTGCCGCATTTGGGCGAATCATAATCCAAGAGTGATTGTCGAAAAACCAATGCACCCACAAAGAGTGACTGTTTGGTGCGGTTTATGGGCTGGCGGCATCATCGGGCCGTATTTTTTCCAAAATGAGGCCGGTCAGGCAGTTACTGTGAATGGTGTTCGCTATCGTGAGATGATAACGAACTTTTTATGGCCCGAATTGGAAGATATGGATGTGGGCGATATGTGGTTTCAACAGGACGGTGCCACTTGCCACACAGCTAACGAAACAATGGCTCTTTTGCGCGACAAATTCAATGGCCGTGTTATCTCACGTGGTGGCGATGTCAATTGGCCGCCAAGATCATGTGATTTGACACCGTTGGACTTCTTTCTTTGGGGTTATTTGAAAGAAAAGATGTACGTCGATAAGCCAGCAACAATTCAAGAGCTAAAGGATGAGATAATTCGGCACATTAACGGCATAGAACCTCAATTATGACTAAGCGTCATCGAAAATTTGGACCATCGGATGGAGGTGTGCCGCCGAGGTCGCGGCGGCCATTTGGCCGATATTTTGTTCTATACATAATTGAACCATACCATATTATCATAATAAAAAGAATTGACAATAATTTCCTAAATAATTTGTGTTTTATTCAAAATCAACATCGGCCCTTAAAATTTAACCACCCTTTATATTAAATGGCTGCTTAGGTTTGCAGTAGACCGCAAAGTATGTGTTTTATAAATACGTATTGTTTCGAGAGAACACTCATTGTCTTATGGCGTTAACACAGAGAGAGAGGGGAAAGACGGCATCTGCTCGGGTGCGAGTTGAAGCGTTGAGGGATACGTTCCTCCACCAGCACCAGCTACTCTAACTTTCAACAGGCTTTGCCGTCGCTCCAATAACTAATATGCGACGTCTTTTTTATTTCATCCTATTTTAACTCTGGTTATTTGTATGATATTATTGCTTCATTTGTATATCAAACTTACGTTTAGTTGTTTTATTCTTTTTAAATTATGGACTTATATAATAGATATATATTTTCTGCCACCTGAATATTTACTTCGTAAAGGAACCAAATCTCTGTTACAAATTGTGTTTCAATTGTTATGTGCCTATTCAGAAATTTTGAAGAGCTGCCTTTTGGGCTTTCGGTGTTCTGAAGTCAAAAATAAATTCCAATTTTCCATCAATACAATTAATAAGACAGATGTTCTTTTGTAATATTGACTAACAATCTTTCGTTCATTACAACGTTCGTCATAGCATATAAGAACTTCCATAGCAATGCAGACATTGCTAGGGTAGTTGGCCTACTTTCGTGATCGAGACACGACAGGGAGAAGGGAGCGAGCACCCGACAGTCGCCAACAGAGCAAGTGGATACGAATCAAATAAAGACTTCGGTGACACGCGCCGCCAATGATGTCCACAGACCATAGAGGGAAATTCTTAATACGAAATTCAAGCTCCTCTACACTGACCATTAGGGTGGGGGCTGCGTTCTATCAGCTCTTAGTTTGTCATTATTGGGTACAGTTGTGAACCCGGCTGTCTCCTTTTGGTGCGCACCATGTGTACCCACTGCCCTGCCTCGTCGTGGCTGCAGGTCTCACCCTTCTCGCCGTCATTATACCTGTATAATGTCTGGTAACTATAGGACCCGACCACAGTACAAGTTTATGATTTTCTTTAAGAGAAAGAAAAATATTGAAGCATGGTTACGTCAGGACGTAACAGTACGTTGTGTACCAAGGACGTAAAGTGGGCCTTTTAAGCCGAGTGCGATGTGTCTATAGCATGAGTCTGTAGACGAAGGCGCGAACCACGCAGAGTGAAGGACCAATCGAAGGATAAAGAAAAAAAAAACTTCAATTCCTAGTGCAGTACTTTAATCTCTGTATAAACGCATCTAAAAGCGAGGAAAACATGGTAGTGTTATATAAAGCTTTTTCTTCTTCTGACGATATTTTACCCAAAACCACTTTCACGCCAGTCGAAGGCGAAAATGCTCGGGGACTCTTTTGTTTGTTGGCGATTTTCTTTAGGCGGATTTTATTTTCTATTCTGAACCACTTGAAGCCGTTGACTTCTTATTTTGCTGATATTGCCACCCGTACTTTTTACAGCAGCTCAAATGCAAAAATATCCCAGGACCTTTCAGTTTATTTTGATTTATGGGACCAGTTCCAAAGCGTCTTTTCACTTTTTTGGTACGGTATCTCTACATGTATGCGTATGCGGGGGCGTGCCGATTAATACCTCGCTAACTTTAGCCTTCCCTCCCCCCACACAACAAACCAACTTCGTCATCGACTATTGCTGCAGGTTTAATATAATGAAATCCTTACACAGAGACGGTTTCGTGTATCTCGAAGAAGCAGTTACCTCGAAGTTTCTGCTTAATATATCTATAGCGAAAGAATGGGTCGGAGTAGACGGAGTTATACTTCCACTCGGAGTCAACGCTAACCATTTTATATTGATGTACGTCAATGTCAAGAAAAGGAGCACATACATCCTCGATTCTAGTGCGAAAAGAGGTTGAATGATCAGAAAGTGTCACATAACATGTTAACAATTTTTTTCGTCTTTGGCAAATCATTTTCCTCGAAAATTTTAATGGGAAATAAAAAGTTGCGATTATACGTATTTCGCTGATGGATACAACTGTGGCATCTTCGTATACCGACTACAGCAGCGAAATCATATTCCACGGAAATTTGACCATCAGACCGGTTGATCCAGATCAGATACGCATAAGTTTCCAAAGTGATTGCGTTAATCTATTGCTCAACGTTTGTGAGAGATGTGTGCGTTGTGGTTGCATTGACACAAGGCAAGGAAATACGTGGGTTTCCTGCACGTATTACGAAAAATGGACGCATCTAACATGTTCGAATCACTTAAAAAAAACTCACGAAGAGATAAGCAACTCTTTTTTATATAAGCTTATGATTTGCGTGCTTATTGGATAAATAAGGAATAAACGATAACAAAAAAAATTTTTTTTAATCATTAAAAGAAAAAAAAATAACCGCCATTTGAAAATAGAAAAAGAAATTACAAAGTCCCGGGATATATTTTGATTGGATCCGAAGGGAAGAAGTCACGGGTAATATTATTGGCAAAATCGGAAAAAAAACGGCGCAAAGTGTCTTAAAATAGGAAATTGAAAAATCAAAAAATACCCGCCTGAAGAGAATTGATCAATGAACAAAAAGTCCCAAGACTCACTTTTGCATTCAGTGCTTTGATAAAAAGATACGGTTGACAATGTACAAAAATTTGCAGATGCAGAAATCTTTATGGTTATAGTATAACGGTGATAGAACTCGTCTTATTACTTCCCAAATAGAAATAATTGCACAACAAACGTAATCATTATCTGTACATCTGGCTAACGTGGAGGAAGCTTTTCTTGTCAGAGCCTATTAGAAAGTAGACGATCAGTTTGAATTGTAGCTATATATTATATATTCCTCCTAGTTTTACAATAAACATGTCATTGAATTTATTCATGAGAATTGAGTTAAATACCTGCCAGGAATATCGAGAAAACTTACGAGAAATGAAGATCAATTACAAATAATTTTTAATAAAATGATAAATTCAATTTACAAATATCTAATAATACCACTGACTCAACAAGATTAGAAACAACAATCGATACCATTGTTTTGCCGGTATCGCGTAATTGTATTATTACGGCAATCGAGATTACATTAAAAGTTATTATTTTTGGGATCCTTTTCCGATAAGGAGATAGATCTCGCGTAATTAACGAACACGTGAATTTACGGTAAAGTAATAGTTGGTCGTTTATTATAGTTAACGGTTACTTCCGCTAACTATTATATGGTAAGAAAAGAATTGTACAGTGTTTCGACATGTTCTCGAGTTGTCGACGAGGAACGAACCGTTCGGTGTGAATCTATTATTCGGGCTGATTTCGGCAAAGGGAATTGTTCACTTCCTTTGGCGAAATCGATGAATTTGCAAAAATGTCTATATTGCAAGTTGCTGCAAGTCGTAGCTTGAGCGATTATTGGTCGTGGCTCGTTGCTTACATTCTTACATCGTTTGCACATTCTTTCTACTTCGGGTGAGTGGCCTCACGCGAACGAGGAATAATAGCGAAATAATTATACTCGAATTATTCGCGGCACAACATCATAATTCATAGATATATAGACAAAATTAAAAGCATTTATTCCATATTTCAGTTACAATAAATCACTCGTTCTATTTTAAGAAATGACTGATAAGGAATCAGAACAATAAACAGAAACTAAATAGAATTGTTTGAGTAATATCTCACAAAACCCTTTTTCCTTTCCTCTCTCCCTCGCTCTCTATGCCTTTTACTCTTGGTGATTTATCGCATTATCTCGCAAATTATTTCATTAAGGGGTTATGCCACTCTAGATATTTCGAAAAATCGATTTTTTTTAATTGTCGCTTAGGGCCTCAAAAATGATGTCCTAAAAGATTACGGCCGGGAAAAAACTCTAAGTACTCGATTTTCGAATTTTAGTACAAGGCCACCCGGTCGACAGCGACCTCTTTTTGTGATACTTCTGTGAATTTTTTTCGATACTTCTATGAATTTTCATTTCTTTTTCCCTGTGTAATTATTGATTTGTTTTACAATGAGTGAGAAAGTGGTGTACAGTGGGAAGAAAGGGGAAAACGGCATCCAGCAACAACAAGAGACCAAAAACAGTTATTCATGATTCTCTACTACTCAAAACTTGAAACGCGTTTATCTCAAAACTGCATTTTTCAAGTTGCCCGGAAACATAACTCAGACAATTTTCAACCGATTCACTTGAAATTTTGAATATATCTTCAAAAATACATTGTCTATGGAAGTACGTAGGATTTTTTTTTATATTGCATAGTTCATTTGTTATTAACTGTATGTTAATGAGTATGAGTACATTATATCCGGCTCGAAGGACCAAAAAATGTTATGATAATGAGTGTGAGACTGAGTTTGAGTTTGAAATTATTTTTAATCTGTCGACAGGTAGCAAGTCGATACATTCACACGTAGCATGTCAAGTGACAGATGCGAATAGTAAGATTAAGGATCCTGGTGACAAGTATGAATAATTAAAAGCACTCAGTAATGAACAATAATAAATTCAATGTTTATTTAAATTATATAACAGTGATTGCATAAAAAATACCTGGTGATTATAACAAATATATACTGTGATTTGTCTGGCCTGCGTGTTGATGTACTGTTGGTGAGTAGGTTCTCAGGCCTCTGAGTTGACTTGTTGATTCCGTGTGGTTGATCCTGGTGATACAGTCTGGTTGTAGAGCTCGAGTAAAGCCACACGGCAGGCTGGTGAGTGTCCGGACGCCGCTGATCGGTGCGAGACAGAATGGCGTCTCTGCTGCCAACGAGCGAACCACGCCGCTGACGGTTATGGGAGTGCTGCACTAGTCCTGTTGAGTTGCTGTGATTCGCACTGACACTGAATTTACACACGGGTGATTTGATCAAAAATGTACTACACTATAATAATGAATGCGCACAAAAGTGATTGGAACGAATGAATATCTCTGTGAGTTTACGCGGGAACGTGTACTGCAAGCGACTCGAGTGAGAACAATGGCCACATCCGTCGACCACGAGGCAGAGTATCAAGAAGACGGACGTGCATCACAGCTTGCTTGTGATTCGCTGTCAGCGATGGAAGGCGAGCCTTGTGAGTGGTCTTGCCGATGGGGCCACGCTAACAGCGTTGGCCATTTGAGTGAGCTTCGATCGAGGATGTGAGCAGATGGACAATATGCATGAGTGCGCGGTCGATAAATCGATATAGCATACCTGCGAGCTATACCATATGACGCGAGGCGTCAGATGATTGTGAGTGTAGCGTGTGCATGAGTTGAGTGTGTGCTTGGTAGGCGTGAAAACTGAACATTAACAATTTTCTGACGATTTTTTAGGCAAATTTTCCACTTTTCACTTTGGAAGTACGCCATTTGGCCAAAAATAAATATATCGAAAAAATTTTACGTGCTTCTATAGCTGTTGTTATATATAATCGAAAAAAATTCATCGGCTCATCATAATTAAAAAATTACAGGAGCTGTTTGCCCGGCCGTGGATCCTGGAAAAATGGAGACGTCATCGCAAAAACGCTGCACAGCCGCCATTTTAGAATTAATCGCTTCAAAAAAATTATTGTATACAGTCACTGATATGTATGATTAAAACCCTTTTTGTAATCTCGATTTATTTTGTAGTTATTGTGAAAAAAAATCCCCAAAAAAGCCTATTTTTTCGGCCTCTAAAGTGACATAACCCTGTTGCGTCGCGGAATATTCCACTTCACGTAATCTTAGGAATATTCCTTCGCTGACAAAGCTAGAGATGGAATTCTAAAAGATAGCCGACGCAGCATGAGGCGACTCGCTAGGCAACCTACGATTGGCTAAAGCTGAAGCTGCCAACTAAGGGATTTTAGCAAACGCAGTTGCTAACTGCTTTACTAAAATCAGTATTAATTTAGACTCAACAGAGAACGGTTGGTTCCTCGTGAAATACTCGAAATAACGTATTATTGTACTTCTTACTTTGACAATTGAATAGACAACGGAAAGTTACCGTTGCCTATAATAAATACTTCCATTTATATAAATTCGCGTTTTCATCTTTTACTCGAGATTCATCTCCTTATCGGCAAACGATCCTAAAAAATAATAACTTTTAATATTATACCGAATACCGAATAATCCAATTACGCGGTACCAGCATAACATTTAGTAGCAGCGGTGGGATCTGCTGAAGTTAAGTGATACGTGATTTATTTGGACAAAAAGTGTTTTGGACAAAGTAAATAAGAGTGACTCTGATGTGACGACTACGACTCATGCAAAGGACGCCAGTGTAGTTCGTGAAAACTCGAATAAGCTAACGTGAAGGCGCGAAGTGTACTTCGGTGCGGTGTGACATATCGGTCAACCGTTTAAAAAATCCCGATTGACGGTGTCACGTTAAGTCAAGGAAAAATGCACAAAGTGTGCAGCCAAGTACTCGAAGCCGCTACTTGCAAAGAAGCCGTCGTGCAACTATTGGCGACACACTAAAGACGAACCCAGGAACCAGCAAAGAAACGGGTCAACTGCGTCAGGAAGGACGTCAAGGACCATCAACAGAAAGGAGCTGCAGGACACCAAGTCGACAGCATCCGAGAACATCGCCATGGAGAGGACCATCTACCAGATCATCCTTCTGTAAGTGGCAGTTACGTTATTCTTATACATATAGCCGATAAACCAAAGCCAGTTAGGACAGGCATTTGAAAAATTTAAATAAATATATATATTCCACTAGAGATATTTCTTTCGAGATTTCGTGGGTATATTTAGAGTATTGTTCACCGCGAAATTAGCAGCATGCCGATATTTAAGGGAGCAAAACCGAAACGTAGGGGCAATTCTTTAGAAACTACGATGCCTGAAGAGGAGACGGACCCTGCAGCGGGTCTAGCTGCAGCGGTAGGGGACATCGTATATGAAGCGCGCAGGGCGCTATCAGAGCTCCCGCAGCCAGGTCAAATCCCCGCCGACAGGCGAGCGGCCCTCACGGGCCGCCTGACAACCGAGTTCGGCGTAAACCCACTAAGGGGTGCGTCGTTTCGGGATAACAGTAGCATCGGTAGCGACAATGTGTTTAATAGAGCAACTGGAGAAATAACTCCAGAACACTTCTCCATCGATAGGATCGAACGAGAAATCGAAAATTTGCGAACGTTAGATCGGGTAGGTTTCCAGGCAGCTACCGATACGACGACTCAGGCACCACTGCTGAAACGAGTCAGGCTACGATGCGAAGCGATCGAAAGAAGTCACCGGGAGTACGAGCGGGCTCAGCGAGAGCTCGAGCAGGAGCTCAGGCTCCAAGGCCGCGACTCGCCGTCGGTACGGCAAAGCCTCGCGGACACGCTCCAAGAGGTAGGTGCGGACGAGTTCGAACTCATCCGGTCCTTACGAGAGCAAAACGCCGAACGATCGCGGAGGCTGGAAAATACAGGGTTGGAGGAACGCCCGATACCACGTCCGCGATCGAGGCAAACCCGATTTGAGGAATCAGATTATCCCCCTGCAAGACATCCTGTTAGAACTAGTGCTCAGCAGCAAGCTCGAAGGGAAGGCATCCAGAGAAATGAAGCATAAAGTCATCCTCTCGGTAGCACAGTTGAAAACCGAGCTGGAGGCTCTGTACGGGAAGCGGAAGTCGTTGCCTGCGTTACAAGTAGAACTCAACTCCCTCCGGCAGGGCCAGGGAGAGGATATCGCGGTATACGCCGCCAGGACCGGGCGTATCACCGTCGATTTAATGGAAAAGCTCTGCGAGGAAGCCACCACGATGTTGGAGATGCGCATCGTGGAAAAGATAACACGGAAGAGCGCACAGGCCAATTTCGAGAATGGACTGCATGGGCAGGTCCAGATCCTGGTGAGATCGCGCAATTACGCCATCCTCCACAAGTCCGTTACGGGAGCCATCGAGATCACAAATATGGTGCAGCCAACGGTAAGGGTAGGTGGAGCATTGAGCCACGCCAGAAGATCCCGAGGCGCACAATCCCGGCAGGGAGAAAACTGCTACACCTGCGGAAAAGCTGGACATATGCCTCGAGACTGCACCCGGAAATCGGGAAGAGTAAGCTTGCCCAGTGAAAACAAGTCAATCCACAACGTGGAAATAACCAGCAATTACTGCGAGAAGAAAGGCCACATGTGGAAGAACTGCAGGAAAAGGCTGTCACAGAACAAGAGCGAGCAAGTTCAGACGTCACAGCAACCCCAACAACGGAGAGATGCAGGGGGCAAGACGGAAAAAACTATAATAACAGCAGGTACTGGTCGAGCGAGTACGGACACCCACCCGCTGGGAACAATGAGGCTGAACACTCTAACGGCCCAGCAAAAACCCGCACGCAGGCTAAAAAGAAAGACTCTACAACTGCTACAAGTGACGTTGCCGGCGTCGAGTGCCACGGCAAGTGACTTCGATATCGTTACATCGTTGGCCGTAACCGGGGTACTTACCCTTAAGGCAGACACCGGAGCGCAATGCAGCATTATCAAAGAAGACTGTCTCAAAGCAGAGACCATGGTAAAAGACTGCACAGTCGAACAGCAAGGGGTGGCGGGCGAAAAATTTACTCCGCTGGGAATCGCAAAGATTGTGCTCGAGACACCGGCTCTAAGTGTAGAGCATTAGTTTTACATTGTTCCGAACACCGTGCCACTGAGAGTCAACGGAGTGCTCGGAATGGACTTCATTAAACGTCATAAGGCAGATATCTTGCACGGCGAAATGTTTAAACTGTCCGGACACTGCATGCCGCTCTTAGATGGATCAGTCGCGATGACCCTGCCGCCACGCAGCGAGACCATTCGCGTATGCCGCGACCAAGAGTAAATTTATCGGACTGCTCTCGAAAATGGAGCTCGGAAACGGAGTAATAATGGGAGCCTGCATCACGCCGCCACACGGTAGTAGCTGTGCAGTAAGTTTGATAAACACCACAGAGAAGGCAGTTGAGGTAGAACGCTCCGTGGTGGAACTTGAGCCGCTAGAGATAACGGCAGTGGGTCACGATCCAGAGGCTGCGACGCCCAAAGTATGCACCGTCAGCGCGGAGCGAGGGGCCGACCGCCTAGCGCGACTAGCTCAAGAGCTCGACTCGGAAAATCTTAATAAAGAAGAGCGCGAAGCGCTCGATGAGATAACAAGGGAGTACGAAGACGTATTCCATCTGCCAGGGGACAAGCTGCCATGCACGCCGATGATAGAGTACGTGATTCCCCTTAAGGAAGGGGTGCAGCCCATTAAGGTGCACCCATATAGGCTGCCGGAAACCCACAAAAAGGAAGTGGAAAGGCAGACCAGCAAAATGCTATCAGAAGGCATTGTCCAGCCCAGCAGAAGTCAGTGGAATGCGCCACTGTTGGTTGTAGCGAAGAAACCAGACGCCACCGGAGTAAGGCAAATCAGAGTAGTAGTGGATTTTCAAAAGTTAAACAAAGCCACCATCGGGGATTCATACCCATTGCCCAACATCACGGAGATATTGGACCAGCTGGGACGAGCCCGATATTATACGACCCTGGACCTCGCCTCGGGATTTCACCAAATTCCCATGGCGCAGCAAGATAAGGAGAAAACTGCACTTTCCACTCCGCAGGGCCATTTTGAGTATAACCAAATGCCTTTCGGACTCAAAAACGCCCCACCGACTTTCCAGAGACTAATGAACTCGGCGCTGGCCGGACTGCAATGAGTCAAGTGCTACGTGTATCTCGACGACATCGTGATACATGGAAAAACCTTCAAGGAACATAACGACAGTCTGAGGGAGGTACTACAGCGGCTGAGAGAAGCAAAATTGGCCGTGAAACCTATCAAGTGCCAATTCCTGCGAAAGGAAACGCAGTACCTTGGCCACATTATTTCCGAAGAGGGAGTGCGAGCGGATGCCCAGAAACTAGAAGCAGTAAGGGAATTCCCGGTACCGAGAGACGTAAAAGGAGTTCAATTCTTCCTCGGACTAGCCGGTTATTACCGGAAATTCATCAAAGATTTCTCGAAAACCGCTAAACCATTTACAGAATTAACCCAGAAAGGGGCTAAATTCGAGTGGACAGCAATAAGGGATGCCGCATTCGAAAAACTGAAGACGGCACTTACCACAGCACCAATATTGCAGCATCCGGACTTTGAAAAGCCGTTCGTCGTGACAACAGACGCATCAGATTGGGCGCTCGGCGCGATACTTTCGCAAGGCAAGATCGGGGACGATTTGCCGATATGCTATGCAAGCCGCACCATGACTAAAGCTGAGCTGAATTATACGACTACTGAAAAGAAAATACTCGCGATAGTATGGGCCCTAGCTCAATTCCGGTCATGTATTTATGGTACCCGTTTTACCGTAGTGACGGACCACCAACCGCTCACCTGGCTGTTCGGTGTTAAGGACCCAGGCTCGAGACTAATGCGCTGGAAAATAAAATTGGCGGAACATGAGTTTAATGTAGAATACAAGGCAGGTAAGCGCAATACGAATGTAGATGCGCTCAGCCGTATATTCCTCACTACGAGGGCCCAAGCGAGAGCTAGGAACGAAGACAGTGAGTCGAAAGAGGACAGCACGACGGGGCAACTGGGCACAACGAATGACCGCACAAAGTGGAGGGCCGAAGATACCCCTTACAGCCGTGGTAGCTCGTCGGAGTGAGAGGTCAAGCTCGCCCGCGACATAAAAGAGGACAGCAAGCGCCCGGGTACGGTCAGCCGCACAAAGCGGAGAGCCGAGAAAACAGCGGGCCAGCTCAGCAACGCAGCAGAGAGAAAGAGGCCGCGCCGGCCAATGCGCCAGTAGAAGATAGAGAGATCCGCAGCGTGCATGCAGATCGTTCTACTGAACCCCACAGCCCCGCCGCAAAGCCGAGAGGTCGGGGAAGGGGCAGACCACGCAAGCTAGTGCAGACAGGCACGAGTAAGACTGCGAGCTTCGCTGAAAGGGACAGAGCGAGTGCAGCAACGGCGGAGCTACCGGTGGGCACACCGAGCAAAGAAACTGCGGTCCGAGCACCGCACAAGCCTACTGAGGAAGCGAGGCAAAGCGGGGGCCGCAGCCCACGAACCTCCAGCAGCACAGAAGAAGACAGCGTTATGAAAGAGCGCAGTGACTGCCGCAGTGGCATAGTCACTCCCTCCTTTGAAGACCGCCTGGAAATCATAAAAGAATATCACGACACCCCCTTAGGAGGGCATCAGGGTATCAGGCATACGTTGCATCGGATCCGGACCAAATACGATTGGCCCGGCATAAGAAGGGATTTGGAAAAATACATAACATCCTGCGAATCCTGCAAAAAGAATAAAATCAGGAAAAAGGAACGAGTGCCGATGGTGGTTACGGACATCCCATCGAGGTCATTTGAAAAGGTCGCGGTCGACATCGTAGGACCGCTACCGGAAAGCGCTTCCAGGAAAAAATACATACTTACATTTCAGGACGCACTTACTAAATACAGTGCAGCGATCCTCCTGCCGAACCAAGAGGCTTCGACAGTAGCGAGGGCGCTCGTAGAAGAATTAATTCGCCGGCACGGAACGCCGGAAATAATACTGTCAGACCAGGGCACCAATTTCCTCAGTGCGACCTTTAAGGAAATGTGTCGACTACTGAGAATTAAGAAAATCCAGACAACGGCCTACCATCCAGAATCGAATGGCGCCCTGGAAAGATCGCACCGCACTCTCGCAGAATACCTGAAAATTTTCATAAGAGAGGATCAAGGAGACTGTGACGAGTGGCTGCCGTACGCTATGTTTACGTACAACACCACTCCACATACGGGGACCGAACTATCGCCCCACGTGCTGGTATACGGAAGCGAAGCTGAATACCAACGGCCGTAAAGCAGGAGCCCCACGGCACCTACCCATACGACGACTACGTCCAGGAACTACGGGAGCGATTACGTGCCGCATGGACTATAGCGCGCAACAACCTAGAAGGCGCGAAAAGACAATCGAAATAAACATATGACTACAGCGCACAGGAGCAAGAGTACCGCGTAGGCGAACGCGTACTCCTCCGTGATGAGACGGTGCGCAGGGGGCGGTCGACAAAGCTGACCCCCAAGTGGACGGGACCCCACGAGATAGTAGAGGCAAGGCCCCCCGTCAACTACGTCGTCCAGAAGGGACGGAAAACTCAGGCGGTGCATGCCAACCGCCTGAAGGTATTTATAGATCATTAAAAGCTAAATAAAAACTAAATAAAGGTGGGTAGGGAGCTCCACGGAGCGCAAGGTAGGAACTCCAATAAACAACGAGGTAAAATGAAACTTGTTTAATTATAAGAAACATAAAATATAAAATTGTTTTTTGAAAATAGATATAAAAAACATAAAATTTTGAAAGCAGAAATTAATTGAACGACAACGGTCCCGCACGCGGGACAAGTGGTGAGGGGCCAGTCAGCAAATAGCCGGCGCAATCCGATGAAGTCCGGGTAGGGCTCCTCATCGCCGATCGAGGGCCCCAGGCCCCACAGGCAATATACAGCCCGGCGACAATTCTGCCGGCGGCGGCGATCAGATAACGCCGCTAAAAACTCATTAGACAGCCATCGCCAACTTTTCCCCGGTACGACGACCAGACAGCTCTGGAAAGAATAAGCGGAATTTTTTTGGAAAAAATGTACAAATGTTAAAAACCCAAGGAGGTAAGGAGAATACTTACAGTTAGCTCTAACACCTCGGGGGTCAAATCGATCCCCTTGCAGAGGACCGCTCCATGGGCGAGGCCCCAGACACGTGAAAAAGAACGATAGACATCCTTGCAGGGAGTACGCTACGTGAAGAATGAGCAAAGAAGCTCACGTGCGACGAAACCCGCGAGACTGCAACAAAAGAGGGAGAACTCACACTTACCTCCCCTCGTCTGATTGCAGATTGATCGCAGCAAAGAGTAGACGAACCATAGCCACATCGCATACGGCCGACTACGTCGCCAGCGCGTTTACCAGCACTCCGGGCATCTACTACGAAGACATAGGAAGCCTCACGATAATCCAATCGACATGGCGGTTGATTGTCAGTTTGGACCTCGCCGTTCTAATGCACCGAGAAGCAGAGATCAGCAAAAATCTACAACGTCTCACAGAGCTGTGCGAAGGCGAAACTCGCGTGAATGATATATGCTCTGTCATCAGCGATTCCATACTAAGAATGAAGAGAAGGATAGAGATGGGGGTATTGACCATATACGACCTCCTCGGGACGCGCCCCGTCAGAGAGCGCAGAGGATTAGTAGACGGCCTTGGAAGCATAGTCAAGGCCATCACGGGAAACATGGACGCCGCCGACGCGCGGGAGCTCCACGAAGATATAACGCAACTTGAGACTTCCCACCAGACCCTGAAGGAAGGGCTGAAAAGTCAAATACAAGTCATAAAAACCACGCTCAGCCTATTTAACGAAAGTGCGCATCAAATACAGGCTAACAAACAGACCCTGCTGTCCCTGATGCAGCATATCAACCGCACGCTCAACGGCAACGTATATTACATAGAGAGACGCCAACACTTGGACAAGACGCTCAACGGGATAAGTATTGCGGTCGAAGCATTACTTAGCGACGTACAGGAGCTAGTGTCGCTGGTGGATGATATAACTAGCGGTAAGGCCCGAGAAACGTCCCTGCCGCCACGCACACTCGCTAAGCACCTCGTCGAAGCACTACCGCACCTACCGTCGGGCGGTAGCTTCTAGGTTGTAATAGCACACAACGAAGTGTCAACACATATGCGACTGGCAGATACCAGGGCCTACAGCCAAGGCAACGCAATGGTACTCGTGCTGGATATACCGCTGATCGGGCAGCAACGGTATAGTATACAAAAAGTATATCCTATACCCATGCGCGCTGACAACAGCAGGCACTATTACTTGGACGTGACCGAGAACCACTTAGTAATAGATCTCGAGAACCGCAAATACTTAAGGATGACGTCTGACGACATAAAAATTTGCAAGCACTGGGCAAATCATACATCTGCCCACCCACGTTTCCAACGATTCCAATTACAAGCGATGCGCCCTGCGAAGTCCTCATCTACGCAAAAATGGACACTAATAACGGCAAGAAATGCGGCAAAAGGGTCATCGAACTAAACCATCCCCTTATCGTCCCAATGCAACAGCAAGGGCGATGGTCATACGTCGCGCCAACCCCTGAACCCGTAGGAATAAATTGCGGAAAAATTCCTACTCAGCATGAAATGTTAAATAATATGGGAATACTGGCTTTGGTAGGCGTATGTATAATAACCGCCCAAGATTTCATCATCAAAACCATCGGGCGAACATTGCAGATCATCCGGGAAAACTACCTTCCGTCGTTCAATTTGAAATTAACAGAGATTGAAGCTCAGGCGCCCCCTACGCAGACCGGGAGGATAATTCCACTACAGAGCATGCCGCGAGTGGGTCTCGCGGAGAGACCCACTTCAAAAGAGCTTCGCGGAGAGACCCACTTGGAAAGAGCTTCAAAAGCTCAGAGCTCGAGCCGACCAAATCATGGACAACCTCAATACTGCCGAAGACGGGATGCAACACATCCACAACCTGAGTTTCTACTCCTTGGGCGCTATAGCGCAGATGGCCTTGGTAGGCTACGTTCTGTTTAAATGTTACAGGTACAAAAGAAACAGAACACCACCGAGAACTAGAGAAGCAACAACCCTGGTAGCCGCCGAGGTAACCATCAACCTGGAGCCACTCGGACGACAACAGCCAGAGGAACGACTGCGAGCCGAGCTGGCCAGGTTATGCAATCGTCCCCCCAATCGAGAACGACTTGCTCGACTTGAACGACATTGACAATATGTAATTAGGATGTATACGGGAAACCAACTGAAGAAAAAATTTTTTTTTTAATTTTTCCTTTTAAGGGGGGAGGGAAGTTGCGTCGCGGAATATTCCACTTCACGTATTCTCAGGAATATTCCTTAGCTGACAGCTAGAGATGGAGTTCTGAAAGATAGCTGTCATACAAGATAAGATGCGAGGTAGATGCCGACGCAGCATGAGGCGACTCACTAGGCAACCTACAATTGGCTAAAGCTAAACCTGCCAACTAAGGGATTTTAGCAAACGCAGATGCTAACGGCTTTACTAAAATCAGTATTAATTTAGACTCAACAGAGAACGGTTGGTTCCTTGTGAAATACTCGGAATAACGTATTATTGTACTTCTTACTTTGACAATTGAATAGACAACGGAAAGTTACCGTTGCCTATAATAAATACTTCCATTTATATAAATTCGCGTTTTCATCTTTTACTCCAGATTCATCTACTTATCGGCAAACGATCCCAAAAAATAATAACTTTTAATATTACACCGAATACCGAATAATCCAATTACGCGGTACCGGCATAACAACCCCTTAAAATAAAATTTTACTGCAACTTCAGAATTTACGAAAAAAAACTCATCAGTTTCCTTTCCACCGTGTGGAAATGGCACACATCCGTTTTTTTCTGAAATGTTAATATCGCTCTTGTGAATGTGGCTAATATTGCGAAAGCTTTTAGTGAGAAGAATTGTATTAATTATAATCATAAAATGGTGTAACATCAATTCAGTCTTAAACTTACCACACGTCACCTATATAGCTCATCTCAGTTATTTTTCCTCCCTTTCTGTTCATTCTGACGACCCGGGCGCCGGGCGCTTACGCACCGGGAGGAAAATAACGATGGTTCAGACTGGACTCAGTACAGGCTAACTGTAGCTCTCCAAGGTACATTGGGTAGTTCGGACTTTTCGAAGTTTCGAAAAATGAATTCAATTCACACAATAAATTCGGGACTCACAAATACGCTAAAGTGGCGAACTACGAGTATTCACTCAGATATAACAGGTCCTGGCTTGGCAAAATATTACCAAAAAAAAAACAAGTAAGAAATGTCGCATAAAATATCTTTGGGTTTTTTCACAATTTATCCAACTACTTATTTATCCCACGGTATTGTAACGGTATTTTCCCGTTAACATCAATTTTTAATCTTCTGTGGGGAAGAATTCAGGCTCGAACACAAATATAATTAGTTTAGACTTCTGAGGTAGGTATAAGTAGGGTTGATTTGTAGATTTGGAAAATACATTATGGCGATATTTTGCCTTCTTGGCGTCGTTAACTGGTACAATTATTATCTACTATGCTACTATACCATATACAACGATCCCTTGCTCTTCTTTATCTCTCATTATAGTGGATCCTCCCCTGCAACCACTTGGCCGGTGGCGAACTCTGCAGATATGCGAAATCGTGTTCTCTCGTCTCGCGTTGTATCTCCCTGGCCCACCGGACCGCGTCGTCTGCTATAGAGTGAGACCTGACGCTAGCGTGCCTATCACCCGGTATGCACGCTGGATTCGCGCACGTGTCCTCGATTGTAAAAGAAGATGTGTATGTTCGGGTGTTTCCGGTCCGTTTTCTGTGCGAGTTTCATCCTCAAGTGCTCGTGCCGTTCCCGTGGACCGTTTATGGGTCTTTCCATTGTGATAGGATATCTGTGCCGCGAGTTATCGTTTTTTTTTTCCATTTTATGCAGTGAAGCGACAGCTGTTTAGAATGTCAAAGCCTGCCTTCATTTATATCCCAGATTTGTCAGATCTCAGGACCTGCAGAAAGGTATGATTCCTCTGGATACTGCTACTGAAACCCTCAGCTCCGGTAAATTGTCGTATTTTAGTATCTAATTTCTCGCACGAATATCTGCACGCAGCGAGTCGCGAATACCTATCCTATACTATATGACCTATAGTGTCTTCATTATTCTTATACTTATCCTTATATCTGAATTATTTTATTTATATTCTGGTCAATCCTCTCGATTTTTCTGACTGCTTGCAGATCATCCGCCTATCTGCTTATACTTAATAGATAATGCCTAACTTTAATCTAATTCTCATCTCACTTATTTCTACTAATTACTGAGAATGTCTCGCTCGGTTAATCGGATTTCGCTTAAATCCTTCAAATCGATTAAACCCACTCGCCTACCTTATTTCCTTCACTTGTATTAGTATCTTACTGGCTTCGATAACTTGCAGAAATGTAATCTTGTCTGTCGTTATCTTCATTGGAATGCACTGGCAGTCGTTTTCTCGGCTTCTTTCCACACGTAAGTTACATTTCCTCTTCCGCAGGCTATTTTATAGCCTGCCCCTCCGCATCATTCCCCTCCATTTCATTTCCTTCTCTAATTTTGAAATATAACGCGATTTCATCATTTTTAAGATTGTCGCGGCGCGGCACCAGTCTTCCACTCGCCACCAAGCGAGGTCAGCTGGTCGCTAACCTGATATTTTTGCCAGCGAGGGAATTCCAGAGGCGTGACGTCAGATGTTTACGCTAAACTCTGCCCCGATTCAACGACCGAGTGCCCGCATTCAACAGCGCGTTTGGAAATGATCTATCTATTGTATAGCTTCAATGTAATGTAACTGGATAGAGAGTGTGATTACGTTACAAGCACACAACTAAGACTCGAATAATGGTATATGGATGCCTTCTGATCAAAATCTCTATGAAACAAAATAAAATAATGACAAATAAGTGGAATGAAATAAAATATAATAATATTTTTCGGAAAATACATAACTCGCAATACGGTATATGCCGTGCAGAACCCATACACAGATATGACCAACATCCACGAGATAACGGAAGGTCACATACGCGATGCTGCTATCAACTCGACCGTCTAAGTAAAGAAAATAATATCATAAGTAATCAAGAAATCATAAATAATAAGGAAATAATAAATAACGAGATCCGTGTTACGAATATGGTTCAGAAAATAACTCGAATCCTACTACCGTTCGTTATCAACTCTGTCCTTGTGCAAAATACACATCACAAGAGAACTCGTCATAACAAAGAACCTAAGGTTTTCGAATCGCCAGGTTAAGTTTTTTGGTGAAACCTTTCCAAGGTTGTATTCCGTCGTCAGATGGTAATACGCGTAACAATAGGTCTGTAGCCCAACGGTGTATTTATCGACGGCGCAGTCTTCTAATGTCAGACTCAGGATCAATATGAGAAGCGAATCGAGCAGCGTGCGTATGAATATAATTATCTAGATGTTCATCAAAGGTCTTGCTTCCTTGAACTTCCGTTACAGCAAACAGACGATGTCTTTAAAGAGCGAGTAACGAACCTTGATGATTATGATGCGAAGCAGGCGAAGAATCAGAGATTTCTAGGAATCAGGAAGATGTCTTCGGAATTTACGCAAAGGAGAGGATCACGATTTATAAGCGAATGGTGATATTTATTCACGTCGATTATCACTTGCTATCGGATACAAATAACAGTTTCTCGGAATAAACGCTTTGTAGAACATTGTAGCACATGCACCGCGTTATTAGTTAGAGTCTCTATTATTCTGTTATTAATACATAGCAATTAGCGCAGCAGCTAATTGCGGCAGAGAGGACCTACGCACTCTATCGCATCACAACGACTTCTGTCGATCATTCCTCGCTTCGCGATGCATGCAGCATGCAGCGTGAGAGAGGCGGGGGTGGCATCTCACGAGACAAAGGATAAATCTCGGCCCTTTCTCCACGAGGCGGTGTCTCACCGCGAGCCGATAATTCGCAGCGTATGCAGACCGGATGCAGCGAGAGATATTATATGTCCTATGAAATAAATCTGTGGCAGAAGAGCGCGACACCAGAGCACCGGCAGACAAAACTTCCCGAGTCACGTTCGCCGAAGAAAATCTTTTCCTATGATATTATTCTACGAATACGAAAGCAAAGTCTTCTCGTTTAAACGCGAGGCTTAACATACGGCTCACACGTACTAATCCCCCACTGATGATGTATTGCTTTGGTCGTATGTTTGATTGGTATGCTAAAGATTCGGCAACGAACGGTCGTTGCCGAAACTTTACCACACCAAACTAATCCCCCACTGACAAATAATTGAATAATCCGGGTTGACGGACTGTCACGCACTCGATGAAACGTTACACCAATAATTCGGCGTTTAATAAACTAAATCAAAACGGACGAAAAGCACTCATAATATAAGATTCACCTCGGACCGTACGAATCCTTTCCACACGCATAAAATACAGGATGACTCCCGAACGTGCTATAAAAACTCAACGCTATATAAAAAATAATAAGTCCAAATAAATAAATAAATGATTGTTAATTAATGAACGGCGATTCGCAACGCGGTCTATACTTTACGAATCCCACTCAAACGCACACACATTTGGATGACGAACTAACACGCTCGTGACTTTGCAATAAACAAAAAACATAAAGTGACTTTTCCCGGCGCTTGAATTTAAGAGATACTGCTGTTCAAATCTCTAAGACGCAATTTCATCCCGTAATTCTACACAGAGCATACGTATTCAGCGAGGAAAATTAAATAATATCATAATACAATAACCGGTCTCGAGCGATAACTACTCTGCGCACCGTAAACGATAGTAATCGGTGAGACCGAGCTCAAGCATTCATAGTGAAACCTTTCGTAATAACCTTTCGATAGAAATAATAATTTTCCCTCCTTAATATACTCTAGCCGTGGATGTACAGACATTGCAGCGGGACAGCGCGCCACTCGAGAATCTTCTGTCCTCTTTTCTCGACGTTAACCAGAAAAAGCCTCGAATACCTGTCAGCACTTATGCTCACGAGCTATGATCCGCTCTGCTTGCCCAAAACTGATAGGCGATCGGGACTAGTGCTTCCTACCAACGATACAGGAAAAAGTCACAGGGGGCCAGGTCTGGGGAATACGGTGGCTGCGGCATCATTAGAGTGTTTTTTTTGGCCAACAATTCGCGCACAAGCAACGATGTGTGAGCAGGGGCGTTATCATGGTGCAAAAGCCAATTTTTGTTCTTCCACAAATCCGGGCGTTTCTGGCGGATTGCTTCACGTAAATTGCGCATGACTTGCAGGTAATATTCCTTATTGACTGTACGACCCTGTGGCAAGAACTCATGATGCACCACGCTCCTGCAATCGAAGAAAACTGTGAGCAAAACCTTCACATTCGGCCGAACTTGGCGCGCTTTCTTCGGTCTTGGCTCATGCGGCAGCTTCCATTGCGATGATTGAGCTTTGGTTTCCACGTCATAACCATAAACCCATGATTCGTCACCAGTTATGACCCTCTGGAGCAAATTTGGGTCGTCGCGGACCGAGTCCAACAGCTCCTTAGCAATGTTAACGCGACACTGTTTTTGTTCGAAATGAGCAATTTTGGCACGAATTTCGCGGCGACCCATCTCATGCCCAAATCATTGGTAAAAATCGAATAGCACGAGCCAATCGATATGTTTAGGTTCTCAGCAACTTCTCTAACAGTGATTCGACGATTGACCAATATTATTTTCTTCACTTCATCAATGTTTTCGCCTGTTGTTGATGTGCTCGGGCGTCCGGCACGCTTTTCGCTGTTTGCATCTTCTCCGCCCTCTGAGAACATTTTGTACCACCGATAAACGTTGCTTTGGTCCAAGGTAGCTTCACCATATGCCACAGTCAACATTCGGAATGCGTCCGCGCACTTAATTTTGTTTTTCACACAAAATTTGATATAGATTCTTTGATCCATTTTTTGGAATAGGCAAAAATCGAAGACAAGTCAAAACACGTCCAACCAAAATAGCTGTCAACAATTAACTAAACATTCAAAATGGCCGACTTTGTCAGCATAACTGAGGGACACGAGTACCAACCTAACGCCACAAAAAAATCGAAAATCAAATATACGTAGCCCGCGGAAATTCAAAATTCGCGATACTTTTTGAACAGACATCGTATGTGGTCTCGCATAATCTTGTTTGAACACTATATGTTTCCTATTGACCAATTCCTGCCTTTTTTCTTTAAGTGAATCATTCAAATTGTCCAACTGATGACAGTACACTTCAGAATTCGTCGTTCTGTAGCTCGGTAGAAGCTAAAAATAAACGATTCCTTTGAAATTCCACCAAACAGATAGCATAACCTTTTTTTGATGAATATTGGCTTTCGAAGTGCTTTGAGCCGGTTCATCTTTTCTACTCCAGGATCTTTTGCGCTTAACATTGTTGTAGATAACCCATTTCTCGTCCCCAGTGATGATACGTTTAAAAAATGGATCATTTTCATGGCGTTTGAGAAGCAAATCACAAATGTCAATGCGACGACCCAAATTTTTTTCCGTAAGAAGATGAGGAACCCATATGTCGAGCTTTGAGGTTAAACATAGCCGCTTCCAACGATCATGAACGGTCGAATTCAATAAATTTAATCTCTCAGCGATCTCACGAGTTGTTATTCGCTGGTTTGCATCAATTAATGCCTTTATTGTGTCTTTATCAGCTTCAACTGGCCTTCCAGAATGTGGTGCATCTTCGAGATCAAAATTGCCGGATCGAACTTTTGCAAACCAGTTTTGGCACTGGCGCTCACTTAACACATCTTCCGCATACACATCGGATAATTTTTTTCTTGTTTGAATATAATTTTTACCTTTTCTATAGTAAAAAAGTAAAATATACCGAAAATGCTGTTTTTCACTTTCCATATTTAAAAGGGTATCAACCAAAAACTACTGTGCAGAATTAATTGAATTTTTTCACAAGCAAGACTTGCTATATGAGCTGTTAAAATATATATGATTATGCGGCTTAAGTGTGAAGTTGGTTGTGAAAAAATACAATTAAGTCCTGTGTTGGGAAAAAAACGAAATTACTTTCCGAACGACCCAATAGAAAAATAACTCGTGGTTTGTTCACCACGACAATGCACCGGCTCACACATCTCATCTTGTACGCGACTATTTGACCAAAAACAACGTTAATACTGTTCCGCAAGCTCCGTATTCACCTGACATGGTCCCGTGTGACTTTTTCTTGTTCTCACGACTCAAGTTACCACTTCGCGGAAAGCGTTTTGAGACGATTGAGGCGATAAAGGAGAATTCGCAGAAGGAGCTGAAGGCGATTCCAAAATCAGCCTATGAAAAGTGTTTTAAAGATTGAAAAAAGCGTTGAAATACATGTATTGCTTACGATGGAGATTTCTTTCAAGGGAAAAAAAATTAATATCGATGAATAATTTAACCGTTTTCGTTTTATTGACAAATTCCGGGTACTTTTTGATTGTAGGGTATATACGATTTGATATGTATGCTATTCTATTGTATTGACTTTTTCCGAAGGTGCTAACATGATAGATATTTTTACGCTTAAAATAGTCTAATATCATGTCAAAAAAGGACATTTGCGGGAAGTTTTAATTCTTTACTTAATTTTGAACAAAAATGCTGCTGAAAGCTAACTTATATTTCGAGAAGCATATGGTGAACTGGCTCCATCTTAAAATACTTGTGAACGTTGGTTTAAATGCCTTAAAAGTGATGGTTTCGATGGTGAAAACAAAGAACGTCAAGGTCAACTGAAAAAGTTTAAAGATCAACAATTACAAGAATTATTGGATGCAGATGCGTGACAAACTCAAAAACAACTTACAGATATATTCACCGCAGCTCAGCAAACAATTTCCAATCGTTTATAAATAATGGGAATGATTTAAATGAAGGAAAATGGGTGCCACAACAACTGAACAAAAGAGAAATATTAAACCGAAAAGTTACCAGTATGTTCCTTCGACTGAACGAAAGAAAGTCTTTTTGCATGGAATTCTGACTCGCGATGAAAAGTGGATTTATTTTGAGAATTCCAAACTCTTTGAGAATTCCTTTGCTGTTTGGATGTTGATAGCTGCAATATATTTAAAAAGGACGAGACGTGACTCGTGACAAATGGTGAATTAAAGGCGGGCAGCTGTACCAAGTGTACAAGTATGAAATGCGGATTTTTTTCGAAAAAAACATGTTAAATTCGGAAGAATGATAAAAAGTGCTTTATTTAAAGTATGCTCTATCGCTAGTTATACATTTTTCCCATCTTTCGGGCAATTTGTGAATACCACGCCAGTAAAAATCTTCCCCTTTTGCTGCGAACCATTCATCGAACCATTTTTTCATATCTTCGTACGAACCAAAGCACTACTCAGCAAGTGCGTGACCCATCGATGCAAACAAGTAGTAATCGGAAGGAGCCAAGTCTGGTGAGTAAGCCGCATGGGGTAGAACTTCCTAGCTGAGTGCTTCCAACGTGTCGCGAACCGGTTTTGCCGTATGTGATCGAGCATTGTGATGAAGAAAAATGACGTGTTGCTTCTTTTGGTATGCTGGCCTTTTTTCAAGCAGCGAACGGTTCAAATTGGTCAAATGTTGGTAGTAACGTTCAGTATTAACCGTATTTCCCGGTTTTAACAGTTCATAATAGACCACGCACTTCTGGTCCCACCAAACACATAGCATCATTTTTCTGTCAAAGCGATTCGGTCTTGCGGTCGATGTGGACGATGCGCCTGGGTCTACCCATGATTTTTTACGTTTGGAATTCTCAAAATAAAGCCACTCTTCATCCCCTGTAACTATACGATGCAAAAACGACTACCTTTTGTACCGAGCGAGCAAAATGTCACACGTGTTTTTGCGCTTTTCCATTTGCCTGTCGTTCAACTCATGTGGTACCCATCTACCGGTCTTCTGAATCATCCCCATCTCTCGTAGCCGATTGGAAACAGCTTGTTGACTAACGCCCAATTGCTCGGCGAGTTGTTTTTCTGTTTGCGAATCATCTTCGTCTAGCAATGCTTGCAATTCCACATCGTCGTATTTCTTTGGAGGCTTTCCACGTTCCTTGTCTGCAACATCGAAGTCACCACTTTTGAAAAGCCGAAACCATCGTTCACACGTATTTTGCGATGGAGCATATTCACCATAAGCTTCTCGAAGTAATCGGTATGATTCAGCAGCAGTTTTCTTCAAATGAAAACAAAAAATTAATGCTGTCCGCGAATGCTCTTTGTTCGGTATCAATTTCGACATATTGAACACAACACTATGCAAACACTTTTCCAATTTATCACTCGTGCGCGTCTGATACTCGTTGATGACACAACAAAATGGCGCAGTGTCAAATGTTTATAGCACAAACTGCATTCGTGCGCCATCTGTTGTCTGAAATCCGCATTTTATACTTGTACATCTGGGATATGGCAAAAAGTCTATATTCACTCAAAAATACAAAATAAAATAATATAATATTGAGGTAATGGTAAATTCAGGTTAGTGGCACATATAATCATATTAATTGAGTACGCTAGAGAGTTAAGCTATCAAGCACGCCACGACGTGAGTCCGAATGTTGATGCACCTGTTGAGTTTTCCCGTACATGCACTGAATAAATTTGTTGAAATTATCAATGTGTCACCTTACCGGTTGATATTGAGTCCAGTAAATTGCAAGATGGCAGCTCGTTTGAAAACTTTTATAAGGGACGCTACTGCCAACCGAGAGTGAGAGCCATACCAATCGAATCATGCCTCCTTCTCATCCTGACCAATGCCCTGAAACATATTTATGGGAGACGACATAGTTTGGTGAGTGAGGAATAACAATAAATGAGGTCTTAATGATACTCAGACCTCAGAGTAGCAGTGACGAGGGCTACCCCAGGTCGAGCTTCCAAGTCGCTCAAAGTTTCATGAGTAGCGGTTGATGTTAGCCAAGAGCTTTCTAGTCCTACCATTCATGAAGGTCCCGACCACCACAGTTGGTGAGAAGCCAATCGAGATGTTGGAATTTCCCGAGAGGCATAATCGGTTGGATTGCTGGTACCTGAAACATGTTGCAATTGAGCATTGGGGATGAAATTTTGAATTTAAGGTAACACGTACGTGCTACCGGAGAGTCCGTCCACAGGTGAGTTGATGAGGTTTCAAACTTGAGAATCACTTAAACGTGCGCAACCAATTTTGCAAGCAATAGCGCAGCGGGAAGTTCGTGCCTTAGTATGGTGAGCTTCTTGAGAAGTGATACCCGGGTTTAGGAGCAGATCAGTGATGCCACCTTTCCTGTGGATGATGAGTCGACAGTGATATAAATCACTACAACCATGGCTAATTAAGATGCATCGGAGAAGCCGTGAAGTTCCACTGTTCAGTTGCTCCATATGTTAAACTACCGTGGAACTGAGATCCTGGCCAAGATTGTGAAATTCGCTCTGATAGCAATCCAACGAGATCAGAGCTGGGATAGCAGTGGATCATCCCAGTTGAGCTTGTGGAGCTAAAATTCTTGCAATCGGTGAGACAAAACCGAGTGGATCAAATAATTGAGCCACCTTAGATACGATGAGGCGTTTGATAAGATTTTCTGGAGTTGAGATGAACCTTGAAGAGAGCGTCAACTGTCTTTGTGAGGAAGCCAAGTCAAACCGAGAATCTTGGTTTCGCAGTCGTCCATTGTGATAGACGAGCTCGAGGTTAATTATGAGATGCCATTAAGGACCTTAAGTTCCAACGAGTGCCACTTGGGAAGTGGGAATCCGCCCGTCATGCACAAGTCTTTGAGCTGTTGAGCAATTCCGATGAACTGATGTGCTGTATCCGCCCCATGGAAGTGTCGTCCACATATTTGCATAAGTTATGGCTGGCACGGCAAGTGGAAAACGATGTCCCTCATCCTCGGAGAGCTGAATAAGTATTCTCACTCTCAAAAATGAAGCTGATTTGGTACCATAGTTCACAGTTGTTAAGTAGTAGGGTACGTCATTGAGTTGATCATCTTCCGAGAAGTCGGTTGAAGATTCCGGTCTTCATGATAAACACGAATTTGATGATATATTTTAGTAATGTCCGTGGCAAAGATGAATCTGTGGTGATGGATTTAATGTGTACATTCCAAATATTGAACCACAAGTTAGGGACAGTGTGCATGATGTCGTTGAGAGATTGCCGAAATGATGTTGGACTTGAACCATTGAATACAACTCGAAGTTTAGTGGTGGCTCCGTCTGACCTGAGAACGCAATGATGAAGCAGGTAATAATGTGCCTCGCCCGGTGTGGTTGTTGTGGCTTTAACCATGTGCACTAGTTGCTCATATTCATTCATGAACTGAGCGTAGAGTTGCCCATAAGCCACGTTCCTTGAGATTCTCCGTATGACATGCCGCAGACACCTATGAGCCTTTGAGTATGAGCGGCCCAGATTTGCATGCGATGATGTGAGAGGAAGCCGAATAACGTATTTCCCAGTATAATCACGTTAGTGTGTGTCACGAAAGTGATCTTCACATGCGTGATATTCTGGTATAAGTTGATCGAGCTTGTCCTTTGGCAGCTTTTCTTGGACCCAAAACTTTGTGAGCACCTCTTGCAGGTTTTGATCACCATGCTGTATGGAATCGTGATTAATGGCAAGGGCTTCTGGTTAGTATGGATTGATGGGTCCAATAATGAGCCATCCAAATATCGAAAATTGTGTAATTGACAGAGATACGAAGCCCTTGATGATGTTAGGCTTGATGACCAGCCCGTATATATCCGCACTTGTGATAATGTCAACTGGTCGAGGTATCTGCGATCAGTGTCTTTCACTAATCCACGTGATTGAAATAGATGAGTCCTCGCATGGTGGATTGAGCTGGTGGATAAGATCTCCAGTGATGATGGTCAATTCCAACCTTGGACTGATGACAAGACGTGCTTGATGAGTTGCTGCGGGTGAGTGGATGAGTGCGAGAATGGTCGCTAGCAGGGTTGAGTCGATCCTTGAGAGTTGCACCGGTGAGTGGCCGACTGCACAAACACCTCAATGTGTTGATGGTTGAGCTGAGCGTCTTTGAGATACCTCTGGTGCTGTGGAAGCGGATGATTGATGCAGCATGGTGTGGTGCTTCCCCGAGCACTCCCTGCATGTGTGGTTCGATCTGCATGATGTGGCGTTATGCCGTCCAAGGCAATTGTGTCAGAGTCAGTTTTTTTCTGCCACTTTTTGACGGTTGGACACAGCGAGTTGTCTGAAATTTGGTCACATTACGATGTAATCCCATGAGTGGCAGCAATCGAAAGGGTAGGCCGCTTTTCCTTTGCTAGCTGGCTGAGCTGGTCTAGATGCGGTAGTGCAAGTAGAAGCCTGAAGTGCCCTCGCCTGTTGAGTGGAGCCTTTGGCTGAGCTAGCCGATGACTGCCTCGATGAGGAAGACTTATCTAAAGCCAATGGTTTAGCTGGAGCTGTCACAATTATCTCCAGGGCCCTTATGCTGATATTGATGAACTCCCCCAATTGTTCAAATGATGGGAATTCCTGAGTGAGCCTCACAGACTATTCCCACGTCTCCCGAGCACCACGATCGAGTGGTTACCAACGTGCCGGACGAGAACCGTCTATGAATTTTTTTCTCGATTAGTATTATTTTTTACTTTTACTTATGAGGTTAGCTTGATTGGCTAGTGAATCTTTCGAAAGCCCGGAAAATTTTGTCCGTTTTGCCGTATCTCTTACCGCTTTTGAGATATCGTAGAAACATGAAGTACAATGCTTTTTTCTTAAATATATATTAATTTTTTAAATATTTCTAGGGTCAGTTTCATCACAATGCGGGGCCCCCTCCCAGTTTTTACCTTATTTTGATGTTCTGCGTAGCCGATGATCGCAAAGAGACTGAAGGGCCGGTAGAACGAGAAGCTCATTACATACATTTTGGCACAATATCGGCGACGAAGGCCTAAATTATATCCGTCAGCACACGCATGCACGCGTGCGCGCGCAGGCACACACACACACACACACACACACACACACACACACACACACACACACACACACACACACACACACACACACACACACGCACACACACACACACACACACACACACACGCACGCACACGCACACGCACACACACACAGAGGCGCGCGCGCGGGAATGAGCGACATACGCTTACAGGGCAACGATAACGGGGTTGTCATCGTCATTACCGAAAAACTGAACGTCGAAACCCTCGTCAGCGTTTAAATTATTGTAGCCAAAATCGGTATCGAGATGTGCGTATATAAGAGTGCCAACATAGCGGCGGTCTTGATTGTACAACTGGACACTCGGCAGAGCTTGACAATGTCCGAGTGTCATCACGTACATGAGAGTATTCAGGGTCGCACACATTCCATCCACTATAGCGGCTGCTACGTCGTCCTCGATCCGACACAGACCATGTAATGGACACTCCTTATTTAACACAGGCAACATGTTCCAGAAAGCTTCCACGTGGTAAATAGCAGCAATATCGAAATACGCCTCGACGAGCAATAATACCTCCAATGTCATTACGCCACACAACACATGACATGTCGTTGGCCAGCTCCTCGATGGACACGAGTATACCCCTATTACCTACTAGGTAAAAGTCTTGAAGGATGGCCTGCAATTGCTTGTACGCTGTATGCATTTCCGACGTGCGAACGAATACACGACTGTTCAGAATTCGTGTTGATGGTGTCGAATGGAATCTGTAATAACTTGAAAATAATAAGTACTCACTCGAGGCAGGGAAATAGAAACCAGACTGAAGATATTGAAAGAGAAAGCGGTTTATTATAGCTTCACTATTAATTTGGAATACAAAAAATATATATATACCAGGTCTATAAATATGAAACCGGAATTTTTGTATAGAAAATACACGTTTATTGTATGAAAATGATGAACAATATTTTATTCGAAGTATTGCCCATCGCTAGCTGTACATTTTTCCCACCTGTCTGACAATTTGTGGATGCCACGCCAAAAAAACTGTTGCTCTTTTGTGGCAAACCAGTCATCGAGCCATTTTCGTACATTTTCGTAAGAAGTAAAGCACTGCTCAGCAAGTGCGTGTTCCATCGATGCAAATAAGTAGTAATCGGACGGAGCCAAGTGTGGTGAATAAGCCGCTTGCAAAATTATTTCCCAACTTAACGCCTCAATCGTTTCATTGACCAGTTTTGCTGTATGTGATGGTGCATTATCATGAAGCAAAATCATTTTGTGTTGCCTTTTCCAGAAGCGACAGTAGTGGTAGCAGTTCGAAGTGTCACTACCCTGGTGAGCCCATCTTTGCTTGGATACAACGCTGTGACCCGTGCGAGCGGCTACTTGCACGGGGAGAAACACTCTTCCGTGAGCAGAACCAAAGAGCCTATTTTGATGATGTCATTATGGTGATGCCACTTTGAAATTGGCTGCTGCCGTTGTAAGGAATGAGCAGACCATTGACACCAAAATTGTTGCACCTTCTGCTGGCACAATTGCCGTCTTGAGAGTCGTGAGATTGCCAAAACCTCTAGAGTTGGCTCTACGACAGTTGTAATAGTTTCACCAATGAGAAGATGTCCAGGTGAGAAGGCCGGCGTAGTCAACTCCTGTGTAAGTGAATGCGCGCGTTGGTGTGACTCGTGACAGAGGGAGCTAACTCATCAATTGTTGAGCCCGAATTCCTTTTTACCGAGCACACACAACGCAATGAAAAATATGATTTTTTACAAGAGCTCTTCCACCGACGATCCAATGAGTTAGCCATATTTGAGCTAAGGTGAGCTGAGTGCCTCCGTGAAGAGTCCGCAGATGCGCTTGATCGATAGCGAGAGTTGAGAGTCGATATTGGCGAGTCAGAATGACAGGGTGTCTTCCTTCATATGTGGGTGTTGATTGACCAATTCGACCTCCTACTCTGAGCACACCTTCCTGGTCGATGAGAACTGGGATGGAAGATAAAAGCCTGACTGCAGCACTTGTAGTTCGTGTTAAAAAAAACACGGCTTGTGCGCTTTTGTTCAAAAGACGCTTGCTGCAGCCATCTCGTTTGCTGTGAGTGGAGCTGTTCCTGCCGATTCTAACCTCCTCCTCATTCTGGCAACTGCCCTGACACAAAATAAGGTGAGACGACACAATTTTGTAAGTGATGAACAGCGATGAATGAGATCCTAATGGTACTCAGGCATCAGAGTCGCAGCGAGAAGAGTTACCCCCGGTCGGGCTTCGATAATGCTCTTAAAAATAAAAACTTCAGAATCAGTTGATGTTGTTGCGAAAATTTAACAGGTTTTACCATTCACGGTGGACCTGACCACCACAACTGATGAGAAGACAATTGAGATGTTGAGATACCCCGCGAGGCACAATCAGCTGTATTGCTTGTGCCTGACACGTGACGGCATTGAGCATCGGGCGTGAGTTCTTGTATTTGAGCTACTCTGTTTCGGACATAGTCTTTCCACTGAGCTGAATGAGCTTTGATCTAGGTGAGAGTTACGACGAGTCCGTCCACAGGTGAGTAGATGAGATTTCGACCTTGAGCGTGGCTTGAACATATGCAAACGATTTTGCAAGCAACAGTGCTGCTGTCATTTCAAGCCGTTGTATGGTGAGCTTCTTGAGTGGTGCTACCCGCGTTTTTGAGCAGACAAGTGAAGCGACCTTTCCTGTGGAAGTTGAGTCAACAGTCATGTAAATCACTGCAGCCATGGCTAGTTGAGATGCATCAGAGAAACCATGCAATTCCACTGTTGAGTTTCACCTTGCGTTGAACCACCGAGAAATTAAGATTCCGGTCGAATAAGTGAGATCTTCGCTGATTGCAATCCTTCGTGTTGAGACCTGGGATGGCAGTGGACCATCGCAGTTGAGCTTGTGAAGCCAAAGCTCTTACAAGAGTATCTTGGCTCTTATCGCAATTGGTGAGACGAAACCAAGTAGATCAAAGAGTTGAGCCACCTCGGAAAGAACGAGGCGTTTTGTGAAAATTTCCTGAGTTGAGTTAAACCATGATGAGAATGTGAACTTGTCCTCATGAGAAAGCCAAGTCAAACCAAGAATTTTTGTCTCGCAGTCGTCTATTGAGATAGCTGAGCTTGGCGGTGATGATGAAATATTAGTAATGACCTTGAGGTCCGACGAGTGCCACTTTGCGAGTGGAAAACCGCCCGCCATGCACAAGTCCTTGAGCTTTTGAGAAATATCAATGCGCTGATGTTTAAGAAAGTCCATTGAGCAACAAATTAGGTTCAGTGTACATGATGTCATTGAGAGACTTTCCAGAAGATGTTGAGCTAGAGCCATTAAATACTACCCGTAATTCGGTGGTGATGCTGTCTGGCCTGAGAACACCGTGGTGAGGCCAATAATTGTATTTTACTTGAAGATGATCTTGAAGTCTTCACCATAAACCAAGTTGTTCGTATTCGTGCATGAACTGTGAGTAGAGCTGACCGTATTCAGCATCCTTTGAGATTTTCCGTATAATGTGCTGCAGACACCGATGTGCTTTTGAGTATAAGTTTTCAGGTTTGTAGGCAAAGAGGAAGCCAAACGATGTATCGGCCTGTAGTATCACACTGAACCGTGTTGCGAAACTGATCCTCGCATGCCTGCTCCTCTGGTGTGAGTTGACTGACTGTGTCCTTTGGTGGCTCTTCGCGAACCCAGAATTTTGTGAGCACGTCCTGTAATTCCTGATCATCGTGCTGCATGGCAGCATGATTAACAGTGAGTGCTTCGGGTTGGCATGAGTGATTGGTCCAATGATAAGCCATCCAAATATTGATAATTGTGCAATAGGCGATGATGTTCCGCCCTTGAGAATTTTAGATTTAATAACCTGATTATAAATATCTGCTCCAATTATAATATCGATCGATCCTGGTGTGAGAAAGTCCGGATCCGCCAGCTTCTTCATTTTTGTGATTCCCACTCCCAATTTCGAGATATTATTTTTTTTGAGCTTTAGCTTCACTGTGTGAGGCTATGTTCGAGCTGGTGACTCGAAAGATGGCAAATGAGTAGTTATCGTGTTGAGAATGTGAGCCAATACCCTGACTTTCTCCTTGGTGTGTGTGGAGCACATGGTGAGTTGAACCGAACCACGTGTATGCGTTGAGTGTCTTCCACCGATCCCTGTGATTGAAATTGATGAGTGCTTACGTATTGTGTTGAGTTTATGAAAGAGTTCTTCCGTAATAAATATTAATTCCGATCCAGGATCGATGAGATGTCTTCCCTGGTGAGTTAATTGCCTGTTAACTGCCTCGGCACAGCGAGGCACTGCCTCGGATATCTCTGACATAGCCGAGCGTAGCACGCTATCCAGCAGCAAAAGATCGACGCACGGCGAATATCGATCGCCGTGCGCCAGCTGATTCGCCAACAACTACATACAGTACATATTTGCACCATTTTACAAAAAAAAAACAGAATTTTTAAAACACTGGGACTATAGCGAGGATACATTTTTTTGACGTGCACTCTGAAAGCTGTAAAAAATACTGACTGCTACTTTAAGATGCCATAATCGCGAAGATGCTACTTCACTGATGACGCGCTGGAGGTAATCAGTATATTTTATAGAGTGATAGTAGCATGCACTTCGTAGTGAAGCCGCTACTGCCGTACATAGCAAAATGGCAGGCGCAGGCGTTTACAAGAATGGCTCGAGGCACTGATCATGGAATGTCTAAAGCATATAGCCACATCTCAAGGAAAGAAAGGCGTATGCCCTTTTAATAAGGACAGGTGTTATGCCGTCACTCGCTAGAGAGTGATGAATTTTACCGAGCATTATTAGTACTAAATTTTGCGATAAAGGGATCAACTTTATCTCACCGAGCGCAACACGTTTAGGGAACCCCCAAAGTTTGTCCGTTTTTCCGTATCTCTCACAGTTCTCGAGATATCGCTATATTGAGAGTTGGAAAACAAAAGAGTGTATCTCCTCTTAATTAACATACGAGTTACGCCATTATTCTCAATGAGAAGAATAGAAAGTAGCTTCTTTCACTGCATCGCAAGAGAGAAAGGAGACGGAGTGATCGCGGGCTGCAGCGAGTGAGCGAGCGAGAGAGAAAGGAGATCACAGAGTGATCGCCGAAGTACAGCGAGTGAGTAAGCGGGATAAAAAGCGCAAGTGCGCCGTCTTTATGGTGTTACGAAAAATGTTGAGGTCGACCGAGCTAAAATGTTGCAAGAGTCCGATATCCCTGAAATTTATTAAAAATGTTCACTTCTTTGTATATGAATTGGCAGTAAAATTACAAGCGTTTAAAATAGTGTATGCTGTACGGTTAATATGTGAAGCTGGTGGTAACGCTGTTGCTAAGAGCATGGACGCTTTGAAATCTGCAATTAAGTAAAACATAGCTATCCTCGAGCGCTCGCGGGGATACCGTTTACATGTCAGGATTTTATATGCTCCGGAAATACAGAAGACCGACAGTCGCGTGACAATCGTATGGCGATCTAAGTGTGTCAGTTTTCTGGACATAATGCCACACTGCGCCTTTCGGACGGATACTCTCGCTCTTTAAAAATTAGTAATAACTCATAGCGTGTATATTAGGCGTCGCTGGAATTCTACATGGCCCAGGAATTTAAGGAATTTATTGACCGATGGACTCAGAAAGCGTTTAAAATATATTTTATGGTCGGCACCTTTGCGAGTCATTGTAGTAGCTTTCAATAGAGGTATTCTCAGAGGTCAGAAATTGTTAATGTGTATGTTTGAGGAGTTATAACGACGAGAACTTGAAGATTTTCTAGCCGTCAGAGAGATTCGAAATGAAATTCGATGTGCGTATTATCTGTTATTATAAATTCTATACTGGTATTATTCAAGTATTATTTATTAAAATGAATCCATCACTACCGTATATAGACAGATATTAGAGGCCTCAAGCGATGAAAAAGCAGCTGTTATAGAAGAGACGCGTGCTATGGAATAACCGAACTTGTGACGTCGGACACACCCCGAAAGCCGTAAGTTTCAAAAAACTCCTGCGTTGATTATTGTATATGAATAATAATGAGGTTAATTCCAACAGAATCGGAGACTTCATCAAAGTTCAACTTCAATGGTCATTATGATGATGACCCTGTAATAGTTACCGTCATAAGAACAGCCGTGCTGTGGATGCGGCGGAGCAGAGGCAACATGCAACAAATCGTAAGTACTCAAAAAATCTATAACGAACTTTGAAATATATTATAGATAACAAAAATTTTCGTTCAAGTAGCAGCATGTCGACTCGCAATGGAAGCAACGACGCAATGGTACAACGATCCTCTCATCAACGCTCCATCAGGAACAGCGAAGGCGCCCAAAAATAATCAGGAAGCCGATAACCATGATGATAAGGGGTGTGATGCAATCGAAGGTGTATCAATCATAGGCAGGGAAAACCAATTGTGGGAAAGCCGATTGAGGGTACAGTGAAATGATACCAGAGGAATAACCTCATGAAATGAAAATATGACTAGAGTACCAACCCCATAGAAGAGCTGACGTGTGGTTTGATCACCTCATGGTCGATGACTAGGGTAAATGTGAATTTTATTCTATAATATATCTAGTTCCCTTGGTATAAAAATAAACGCGTGTGTTTTTGTATTACGACAACTGTCTCGCGGTGAAGATACTCAACGACTCTACAAGCCCCTTCAATACCATAAACTAAACCGCTCGTAACATATCGTCTACCTTCCTATACCGGCTGCATTGCAATATGACTCGCATCGCTCTGTTCTGCGCTATCTGCAGTTTATTCAACTCTGTCTCACCCATACCTACTAGCAGTATTGCGCAATACTCAAAGTGCGGTGCTATGATTGCCTTATACATGATACATCTGGTACATGCCAACATATATTGCCTTATCCTGTTCAGAAAATTCGTTTTTAAAATATTTTTTTCAACATACACTCACAGTGGTCTTTAATTGTAGCTTATCATCTATCATGACACTTAAATATTTAATTACCTCCACTCGCTCTAACTCGGTTCCATCCCTGCATTTCAGTACAATATTCCCCGTCGATTCTTTTCTTACACTCCTCACAATCACATATTTGGTTTTTTCCGCATTCATTATCACTTTGCTCCTGTACATCCAACCACATACTATGTTTAATGTCCCATTCATCGTTCTTTCCACCTCCGCATTACTGTCTCCAGTAACATATACTAGTGTATCATCGGCAAACATTTTTGTTTTACAGTTTTCTGGACATATTTCGACTATATCATGTATAGATATAATGAACAGCAAAGGCCCTAATACCGATCCTTGTGGAACACCGTATTTTGTTGTAATAATTTCCGAAAATTCCTCATTAAACCGTACTCTTTGCGTTCTATTGTTTAAGTATGACCTAAACCAATCTAACACTTTACCTCTAATTCCATATTGAAACATTTTTTCTATTAACAATTCTCTATCCACTGTCTCGAATGTTCGTTTTAAGTCCATGAACATTACTCCTACTATTTTCCCTTCGCTAATGTTTAGTTTCCATTCGTCTATCACGGTTTGAATCGCCGTTTCACACGAAAATTGTTTTCTAAAACCTGACTGATGCTCGGTTATAACCTCATTTGATTCCAAATACTTTTCGATTTGACTCTTTACTATCAACTCTAGGGCCTTCTCGTACAATGGCAACATATTAATTGGCCGGAAATCCTTCGCACTATTGGCTTTCTCTATCTTTGGTATCGGTATGATCGTGGACGTTTTCCAACTATTAGGACAACAGCCCTCCCTTAGGGATTCGTTGATTACATCAACAAACTCCTGTTCAATTGTACTGAACGCCAACTGCAATATTTCGCTTCATATTCCTTCTTCTGTACCTTTCTTCTTCGGGAGTCCTTTAACTATTTTATCGAGTACTTCTATTCCGATATTCTCGAAATTTTCTATGCTTCTTTCGTTTCCCACACCACCACCCATCAAGATTCTTCTGCTACCTGGTCTTCCAGATGCATCTCTCTATTGAGCTTACTATGTTATTAATACTTTCAACGTAAAACACATTAAATTTGTCAACCGTCCTCCTCTCCGCCATATCGTCCAATATTTCAAGATTTATATTTCCAATTGCTCTCTCTTTGGCTGGTCCCTCTCTAATAAGTTCTTTCAAGGTTTTCCACATTTTTTTAGGGTCGTTCTTATTGCAGTCTATCATATTCTCGTAATATATTTTTTTCTCTTTCCTTATCAATTTAACTACTGCATTTCTTTCTACTTTAAGCTATTCCCAGTTATCATCCTTTCTCTCATGAATTGCTTCCCTATAAGTATTATCCCTTTTACCTGCCGCCCTTCTTATCTCGTCAGAGTACCATTTTTTACCTTCCCATACGTTTGGAATCCTAACTACCTTTTTTGGTACTACTATGTCCAAAGTATCTACTATACTATCGACAAGCATCTTTGCCTTTCGATTTATATCTCCATCTGTCCATTGTCGCACAGAGTTTTTCAACACTGTTGTAAACTTTTTTACGTCAATTTTACTATAGTTCCTGGTATTATATTCTCTCTGTTTACTCTCTGTATTGCTCATTCCTAATACTACTTTTACCCACGCATGGTCTGTTATTTTTGGTTCGTGTTCCACATGCACTTGCACGCTTGTATTTGCAAATACAAGATCAATAATTGTTCGACTATCCTGCGTTATTCTCGTTGGGTCGTTTACATACTGTTTCATCCCTAAGCTTAACATTCCTAAAATTAGTTGTTTTTTATAGAACGAGTTTCCCTTGACATCTATGTTAAATTCTTCTATTATTAAACAATCTCCTTTTATTGTTAACTCTTCAGTTATATCCTCTATGAATCTTACAAATTCCGCATCTGACGCACTCGGTGAATGGCACACCACTATTATAACTCCTTTATATATCTTATCATTGACCTCTATTGCTACACTCCAGCAGTTTGACTCAATTTTATTCTTCCTTAATAATTCATATTTAATGCCATCTCTTACGTATACTATGGCCCCTCCTGTATTTATTTTTTCTACATCGCACCTAATTGCACTATAACCCGGCATATATACTTCACTGTTCCCGATTTCAGCAGTCACCCTCGTCTCCGATAACGCTATGATTGCAGGTTTCATTCTGTCAACCACCTGGTGTCGTATCTCTTCGTTATGTGCTAAAAGACTCTGCGCATTCGTGTACCATATCGTCTCTTCCTTCTGTGATTGCTACTCTATCCAGCCTGTTCTCTTCTTTTCCTCTTGCAACGCTCTTTTGTATGTTGGACATTCCCGGTCCAGCGCACTATGTTCTACATCTATCTTCAGATTGTACGTTTGGTTTTTAAACGTACAGTTTACACACTCACTCTTATTTATTGTACCCTCTCTTGCGTTGTGTTTTCCTGCACATTTGTAGCAGGTTTCTTCTCTTGTACAATTATTCGCTATATGATAATAGCCCCAGCACTTGAAGCATCGCTTTACGTTGACGTGATTGAAAACCGGACATTTTCTCCATCCCACGCTGAGCTTACCTTTTCTCAGTAGCTCCTCGTGACTTAATTCATCTACATTTAGTACTACTATGTTCAAAAAGTAAGGTGAATTTTTAATTTAAACTTCCCGCGTTAACCGAATCGGACAAATGAATTTTTTTTTCAAGTTGGTAGGACTGTTAGTGACATCTGTGACAAATTACATGTCAATATCATCATAAGTTTTTAGTTTACGCTTGGTTTTGTGAACAAAGAAAAGTGAATTTGGCGATTTTTACGTAGTCGAATTTTGTTGAGCAAAGAAGTGCTATTAAATTTTGCTTGCGGAATGAAATTTCCGCCGCTGAAACGTATCGAATGTTACAAAAGGCCTTCGGTGACGAGACTATGTCACAGAAAAATGTTCACAAGTGGTACAAGACTTCAAAGAAGGCAGAGAACGTGTTGATGATTTGGAATGCTCTGGACGACCATCGACGTCAATTGATGAGCAACACATCAAGAAAATCAAGGAATTGGTGCTCGAAAATCGTCGATTAACAATTCGAGACCTTGCCGACATGCTTGCAATATCAATTGGATAAGTGCAAGCAATTTTGAAGGATCATTTGTGCCTCAGAAGAGTCAAATCGCGTTTGGTGCCAACATTTCTCAATTTTTTCGAAAAAGAGCGTCGCGTTCAATCATGTGAATCAATGATTTCTAACTATCAGGACGTCTACAAACAAATTATTACGGGCGATGAGACTTGGATTTATGCCTATGATCCGGAAACAACCGATCAATCGAGCGAATATCGTGCCAAAGGTGAACCGAGACCGAAAAATCCATGCCAAAGTCGTTAAAAAATGAAGGTCATGTTGACAGTTTTCTTCGATTATTGTGGTGTGGTGCATTACGAATTCCTTTCCACTGGCCAAACTGTCAACAAGGAATATTATTTAAGTGTTATGCGTCGTTTGCGTCAAGCTATTCGCAAAAAAAGGCCAGAATTATGGAAAGACAACACTTGGATTTTGCACCACGATAATGCACCGTCGCACACAGCACTGGTTCTTCGTGAGTTTTTCGCCAAAAACTCCACTCATGTCGCTCCACAACCACCGTATTCGCCTGATTTAGCACCGTGTGACTTTTGGCTGTTCCCAAAGCTCAAGAGACCACTTCGGGGAAATCGTTTTGAGTCGATTGAAGAGATCAAGCGTGAATCGCTACGCGCATTGAAGGCTTTACCTGAGGACGACTTTTTAGCATGCTTCAAAGATTGGAAAAAACGTTGGCATAAGTGTATTGTAGCTAGGGGGGATTATTTTGAGGGGAACGAAATCGATTTGGAAGAATAAGTAAACATTTTTTATTTTAAAACAAAATTCACCTTACTTTTTTAACACAGTAGTATTATTGATCCATGGTTGATTTCTCTTCTGTTTCACTCCTGTTCCCTTCTCTTCATTAATCTTTTCACGATCTTCATCTTCCTTCCTTCGGTTTCCTCTATCTCATTCTGCTTTTTAATTGTGTCAACTAGTTCTTCATCGGTCAATTTATATTCATCTTCTTCCACATTTACTATTTTTATCTTCGGATTCATCTGCGTCGACTCAGTAACTTTGAAACCCTCACCCATTCTATCCTGTACTGCAGCTTTCAGTATTTTAATTTCTTCTCCCGATTCATATCCCAGGATCATAGTTCCATTACTGCCTTTTTTCAGTTTTGTTATTCCCACCGCCATACTCTTTATATCCACCTTCTCTTTTATCTCTCTTTTAGTTTTTTCACTTTCCTGTTGTACTTTTGGTTTGATGATGATCACCTTTTCCTTTTTTTTTCTTTCACTACATCGCTGTAGGTTACCCTTGCGGTGCTCGAACCTTCTCACTGTATCATTATTTTCAGTTCCTCTATCTGTTGTTTCACACCTTCCATTTCTGCACCAATTATCTCTTGGATCATCTTTTTTATTTCATTCTTGCAAGCGATTTCGTCCTTCATTGTTTTCACTGTTTTTATCAGCCAGTCTATTTTTGCGTCACCCGTTATCAATGAACTCATACTTCTGCTTCCTCCCATCGCTCCAGTCGATGCCAATCGATCTCTGCTACCACCTGTTGTCGGCGTCACTGTCTTCAGAAGTTCATCTTCTGCATTGAATGTATCAAATGGACCTTTGCACTGCACTAGTTCACGATTCCTATCCATTGTTTTATGCTTATTCACACACCCTGGGTGGTAAAAAAGTTTCGGACAAATTTTGCATCGTACTACCTGGCTTTTGATTGCTTTTTTGCAAGCGGAGCACCGATACTCGTCGTAGTCGCCCATATTGTCCATGTTTTGCTGTAGTAGCTGATAAGTTACCGACGCGTACACCTGTACATACCAACCGATAACTATATCATAATCAGCGTGATTGCCTAATTACTCCACATATTACTAATCAAGTGTCACCGCGGCAGCAATAATTGACGCCAACACCACATTCGTCGAGTGAGAACTTTTGGCGCACGAATATGTTGCTAGCACCGTTAATATGATAGCTACCAAGCCATTCGCTAGATCAAAATATTCATCACACAAAACCGATCACATTGATATAGTTTTCACACTATTATACCACTTCATTCCACTATATAATTATCAGTATTACGGAGCGTCTGACAAACACATCTGCCTCGTCTAAAAGAGAGAGAGGGAGAGACAGAGAGAGACAGAGAGAGAGACAGAGAGAGAGACAGAGAGAGAGACAGAGAGAGAGACAGAGAGAGAGACAGAGGGACGGAGAGAGAGTTGTGCCGCGAGTTAATCTAGTATATTATTTCTTGAGGCCACTCACACGAAGTACAATAAATATGCAAACGTAAACGTGGCGAGTTATGACCGCTCATTGCTACGACTTGCAGGAATTTGCAAGCGACATTTATTACGAAATTCATCGAATTCGCCAAAGGCAGTGAACAACTCTGTTGAGAATTCCTGTTGATCGTGTTGGATAGAATCTGTAATATATTGAAAATAATGAGTATTCACTCGAGGCAGAGAAACAGAAGCCAGACTGAAGATGTTAAAAGAGAAAGCGGTTTATTATACCTTCTGTAACGGTATTAAGCGTTAACATTACCCTAAAAGGGCTTGTTCGGACTCGAGCAGGAAGGAAAGTAATTTTAGGCTTTTGTAGTAGGTGAAAGTAGGGTTTATTCAAAGAAACAGATAAAATTTGTGCGATACATCAGAAAAAAAAATAGAAAATTCAATTATCTAACCCTTTTCTCTCGGTATTTTGGCTACCTCGCACCTTACATTTGATTATTCCCGGGCACTCGAGTGCAATTAGAATCGTGTCCGTGGGTATATTTAAAGAATTTATGAGACTAGAGATGTAACATTCAACAATATGCACTATGGCTCGAAAAGAGAAGTTGATAAATAATATGTTCCTAATGTGAAGCTATTCTTTAGAATTGAATTTATGCCAGAAAGATAAACGCTGCTGGATAATTTTTTATCTATTCGTCGCGTTCCCTAGGTAAAAGGCTTAGCATGCGCATCGTCGGTAACTAACCGGCCGTTGCTTGATTTTACCGCCGACTGGTTCAATTTATAGTGCTACAGGCCCGTTGGTGAGAGTGGATATATATAAATATTTTTTTTTAAACGTCGACTTACGCGTCCACCCGACCGCCGCTACGATCTGGCGTCGCTGGGATGCACTCTGAGTGCATGCGCAGCTACTTGATCTCCCAGGGCCGTACCCTGTGCATTTATCGCCTTTTTATATTTTTCTTTTTATCTACGTTTATATCCCTACTGAATTTCCTATGCTCATATTATTCATAGGCCTTTGCCATACTGATAGTTATATTCCGTATTTTAATGAGTCGTAATTATTATCTTTAGTTTTTTGAGAGCCTAGCCCGTGTATTTGGCTGTCCTCGGCTGCCAGAGTGAGAGAAAGAGAGACAGAAAATGACCGCTCTGTTGTTGTTTGGGTCAGCGGTGCGTTGGCCTCGAACCGGCTCAGCTGCTTCCCGTCAAAGATGTATGTCAGGTACCACAGCTGGGCTCTCTTGATACCAGTGCGGCTGCACCTAGCGAGGGTTGGCTGCTCTTCCTTCCTGGACTTCTGCGTTGGCGGGACCTGCGAACAAAACTGTTCCACGAGTGCTGAAATTCTGGTCTTTTTATACTAGTCTCCCCTCCGGCTGGCCTATGCTTTTTATATAACTATAGCTGGTGGTGGTCCTGTAGCCCATCTCCTGTAGCCCACTGGTAGTTTTGGTACTTTTTGAAATTCGTCGTTAGTCTTTTAACGTTTCGTTATTCGTGCTTTTTGAAGGGAATAACGGGACTTGGTCACCGACGTGCCGGCCTCCTTTGTGTGAGTGACGCTCGGCGCTTTGTTGTGTATATACCGAGCGTCGTGAGCTGCTAAATATAGGCCGGTCTTCCTCGGTGTACGTAACGCACGGTAGCGATGCCTTAGTGTGCACCGCGCGTTATTAGATAGTTAGTACGTCACACTTCACAATTAATTTACAAAATATAAAAACAACAAATGAATATAAAAATGAATTTAACATAATTAAATGAGGACAAGTACACAATTATATAAATTGTATGCTATGTGCGCTTCAGAGTGGACATAACGCAGTCAGCGTTGCAGAGCATGTCACGAAGTGAGAAATGTGAGAGCGTAGAAAATATCACTCATTCCCAATAGATTCTCAGTAAAATTACATGCGAGAAACTACAGGGAATGAGTGAGAGCACTTGCACTTGAATTGATTGAGTGCTGAAATGAGTGATTTAAAAGCGTGGTGCAGTCAGCGCTGCAGAGCACGGCAAAATGAGAGTTTGATGATGCACAAATGATAAGAATATATTCACAGTACTTTCCAGCAAGTTTAGTTGGGGGAAAGTACAGTGAATAATAAGCACACAAGCAATTATATTAATCGAGCGGGCAAAGTATGATGAGAAAAACGTCGTACAGCCCGTGCCCCAGAGCACGCCACAAAGTGAGACAATTATGAGGATGCACCGATGAGATTTCCACTCCTCGCTGTCATTGAATTACGATGAATTATAACGATGTACTCTTACCGTGTATTTGAGACCTGTTGAGCTTGAAAATTCTGAAAAGATCCGGTGAGCTTTTGAAAAATCCGAGAACGTGCGAGAGATGTGTGCGCTGTCCAAGCCGGTTTTCACAGAAATGTCGAAAATAGCAATATGGCTGCGCTTTAGAAAAGCGTCGTTATGCGACGCTGAAGTCAAGAGAGAGAGAAAGAGAAAGTGCTGGTGAGCGATACCAAAGTCAAGCGAGAGAGATAACCTTTCGCTTCAAGCAGCATGCTTGCGAGGCACTGCCTAGGCTATCTCCGCAATAGCCAAGCGCAGCGCGCTACCCAGCAGCAACAGTTCGACGCGGGGCGAATATCGATCGCCTCGCGCCAGCTGATTTTCCCACATTTCCGCCCGCCATCAGCAACGGGGTTGATGATTAGATTCCCTGATGTTGGGCGTTGGATGAGACGGGCAAGACAGCTAGTGATCCGTCAATTGTTGAGCCCGAATTCCTTTTAGCCGAGCACACACAACGCAATGAAAAATATGAGTTTTTACAGGAGCTCTTCCACTGACGATCCAATGAGTTAGCCGTGTTTGAGTTAGTGTAAGCTGAGTGCCTCCGTGAAGAGTCCGCAGATGCGCTTGATCGATAACGAGAGTTAAGAGTTGACAGTGATGAGGTGAAATGGCAGGGTGTCTTCCTTCATATGTGGCTGCTGATTGACCAAGGCGACCTCCTACTCTGAGCACACCTTCCTGGTCGATGAGAGCTGTAAGTTGACTGATGGGGTGAGAGGATGGAAGAAAAAAGCCTGACTACAGCACTTGTAATTCGTGTTAAAAAATACGGCTTGTGTGCTTTTATCTAAAAGACGCTTACTGTTTTGAGATGCCAGCCATCTCGTTTGCTGTGAGTGGTGCTGTTTCTGCCGATTCTAACCCTCTCCTCATTCGGGTCTACCCTGACACAAAATGAGGTGTGACGACACAATTTTGTAAGTGATGAATAGCGATGAATGATACCCCAATGGTACTCAGGCGTCAAAGTCGCAACGAGAAGAACTGCCCTCGGTCGGGCTTCCATAATGCTCTTAAAAATAAAAACTTCAGAATCAGTTGATGTTGTTGGCCAAAATTCAATAGGTTTCAGCATCTACGGTGGACCTGACCACCACAACTGATGAGAAGAAAATTGAGGTGTTGAGATACCCCGCGAGGCACAATCAGCTGGATTGCTGGTACCTGACACGTCACGCCATTGAACATCAGGTGTGAGTCCTTGTATTTGAGCTACTCCCTTTCGGACATAGTCTTTCCACCAAGCTGAATGAGCTTTGATCCAGGTGAGAGTTACCGACGAGTCCATACACAGGTGAGTAGATGTGATTTCGACCTTGAGTGTGGCTTGAACATATGTGTTGGATAATCAGCTGGCGCACGGCGATCGATATTCGCCGTGCGTCGACTTGTTGCTGCGGTGTAGAACGCTGCTTCGTCTACACTGGAGATAGCCGAGGCTGGGCCTCACAGAGCCGTGGCTGTAGCTCGCATGCATGCCGCGTTAAGCGAGAGGTTATCTCTCTCGCTTGATTCGGCTTCGCTCACCGGCTATCTCACTCATTTGACTCCAGCGTTCAACGTCGATTTCGTATCACATAGCCATGTTGGAGAAATTAGACACTTTTTCGTGAAAGCCACTGGACAGCGCACGCATCCTTGGGACTTTCGCATTTTCGTAGCCTTTTCACCGGACCTTCTCAACCTCTGTGCTCACCAGGACTCAAAATAACGGTAAGCGTTCACTGGCATAATTTAGCATAACTCACTGTCGGTGAGGAGTAGAGAATAAATCGGTGCATCCTCATAAAGATCTCACCCTGTGACGTGCTCTGCAGCGTGGGCTGCACCACGTTTTCACATCACTTGTTGCACACTTAATTAATATAATTGCGTGTGTTCTTACTAATTCACTGTGCTTTCCCCGAACCGAGCCTGCAGGGAAAGCACTGTGAATTTATTCCTCTCATTTTGTGCATCCTCAATCTATTTCTGTAGCGTGCTCCGCAGTGCTGACTGCGTCACGTTTCTCACATCTCACTTACAGCACTCAAGCAATAAAATTGCAAGTGCTCTGACTTATTCTCTGTAATTTCTCTCATATAAACATGCTGAGAGTTTGTTGGGAATAAGTGACCCATTCTACGCACTCATTTTTTTCATCCCGTGGCGTGCTCTGCAGCACTGACTGCATCACGTTCACTGCACAAGGCTAACACAGCACACAATTAATATAATTGTGTGCTTCTCAAGTTCTGTGATATAAATTCAATTTATATTCTTTTGTATTTTTGTTATATATTTTTGTTGTATTTTAGAAGTAGAATAAACCCCGTTCTCGGTATACCATCTATGTGTCTGGCTTCTTGCCACCCTATCTTGAGTGAGGTTTCATGATTTTCAATATCTTCGCAGATTCATTCCAACCACATCTGGACGGATTTCTCAATAATATGCAACCAATTTTGCAAGCAACAGTGCTGCTGTCAGTTCAAGCCGTTGTATGGTGAGCTTCTTGAGTGGTGCTACGCGCGTTTTTGAGCAGACAAGTAAAGCCACCTTTCCTGTGGAAGTTGAGTTGAGAGTGATGTAAATCATTGCAGCCATGGCTAGTTGAGATGCATCAGAGAAACAATGCAATTCCACTGTTGAGTTACTGTATGTGTTGAACCACTGAGGAATTGAGATTCCGATTGCAATCCTTCGTGTTGAGACCTGGGATGGCAGTGGACCATCCCAGTTGAGCTTGTGAAGCCAAAGCTCTTACAAGAGTATTTTGGCTCTTATCACAACTGGTGAGACGAAACCAAGTGGATCAAAGACTTGAGCCACCTCGGAAAGAACGAGGCGTTTTGTGACAATTTCCTAAGTTGAGTTGAACCGTGATGAGAATGTGAACTTGTCCTCATTAGGAAGCCAAGTCAAACCAAGAATTTTGTCTCGCAGTCGTCCATTCAGATAGCTAAGCTTGACATTCATGATGAAATATTAGCAATGACCTTGAGGTCCGACGAGTGCCACTTGGCGAGTCGAAAACCGCCCGCCATGCACAAGTCATTGAGCTTTTGAGCAATTTCAATGCGCTGATATTCGAGAAAGTCCATTGAGCAACAAATTAGGTCCAGTGTGCATGATGTCATTGAGAGACTTTCCAGAAGATGTTGAGCTAGAGCCATTAAATACCACCCGTAATTTGGTGGTGATACTGTCTGACCTGAGAACACCGTGGTGAGACAGATAATTGTATTTTACATGAAGTCTTCACCATATGACCAAGTTGTTCGTATTCGTCCATGAATTGTGAGTAGAGCTGACCGTATTCAGCGTCCTTTGAGATTTTCCGTATAATGTGCTGCACACACTGATGTGCTTTTGAGTATGAGTTTCCAGGTTTGCAGGCAAAGATGTGACAGGGAGCCGTACGATGTATTGGCCTGCAGTATCACACTGATGCGTGTTGCGAAACTGAACCTCGCATGCCTGCTCCTCTTGTGTGAGTTGACCGACTGTGTCCTCTGGTGGCTCTTCTTGAACCCAGTATTTTGTGAGCATGTCCTGTAATTCCTGATCATCGTGCTGCATGACAGCATGATAAACAGTGATTGCTTCAGGTTGGCATGAGTGAATTGGTCTAATGATAAGGCCAATATTCAAATATTGATAATTGCGCAATAGGCGATGATTGTGTTCTCTTAAGAATGTTAGGTTTAATAACCTGGTTATAAATATCTGCTCCAATTATAATATCGATCGATCCCGGTGTGAGAAACGCCGAATCCGCTAGCTTCTTCATTTTTGTGATTCCTACACCCAGTTTCGAGATATCAATTTTTTTTATATCTCTTTGTTTGAGAATCCGTCCGTTGATGTTCTTTGACAGATCTGTGAATGTATTGGAAATTATGAAACTTCACTCGAGACAGGATGATAAATAAACCAGACACATAGATGTTAAATTAGAGAAAGTGGTTTATTACACCTTCCGCATAACTACAATAAATCACATAATTTTGAATAAAACACTAAAAGTGAGAATAGATACAAGAAAGACCAAATTAAAAAAAAATACGAAATAATATAAATAAATGCACCAAAAATCTCAGAATAAACACTTGAATTTAATTAATGGATCTGAATTTAATTTGAGCTGTTGCAGCATACAATTATATTAATTGTGCTGCATGTGCTGAGAGCACCACAGTACGCCCCACAGCCAGTGCTGCGGAGCATGTCACGCTATGAGATAAATGAGTGCGTAAGGTGGTATAACAATTCACAGCAAGCTCTCAGCAGCCTAATGAAGAGAGGTTGCAGTGAACAAATGAGAGCACTTGCAATTAAGATTGCTTGAGTGCTTTACACGCATGAGACTAGCTACGCAGGCAGCACTGCGTAGCACAATACAACACATAATGAGGATGCACAAAATGAGCAGTGTATAGTCGCTGTACTCTTCCAGGAGATGTCCTGGGGAAAAGTACAGTGAATATAGTACACCTGCATAATTATATTAATTATACCGGCAAATTATGTTGAGAAAAAACGTGGCGTGACATGTGCTGCAATGCCGCCAAAAAGTGAGACCACAAATGTTGATGTACCGATGAGCATCCAACTCCTCATTGCCATTGAACTTACGGTAAATTATAACAATGTACTCATACCTGATTTTGAGTCCTGTTGAGAGCTAGTGATGAGTAAATCCAGAGATAAAAGCCAACGAAAAAGGTCCAAAAAGTGCGCTGTGTGTGCCTCGATGCTGTTGCGAAAGTGTCTAAATTTTCAACATGGCTGCCAGTATGAAAGCGTCGTTGGGCGCTGAAGTCAGTTGAGCGAGATAGCCAGTGAGCGAAACCGAAGTCAAGCGGGAGAGACATCCTCTCGCTTGATGCGGCGTGCCAACGAGGCACAGCCTCGGCTCCACGAAGCCCTGCTTCGGCCATCCTCGGCTCAACCGACAGTCGTGTGCTCAGGCACATTAACAGGTAGGCGCACGACGAATATCGATCGCCGTGCGCCAGCTGATTATCCAACACTCTTTTTGTATTTTGTACCGTAAATTTCCACCCTAACGTCCCACGTTACCTATAGCTGGTCCGAACTATTTTTCCTTCCTTTAATTTACTCTTTCGAGATGGGAAGGAAAAATAATGAGATGTTCGGGCAGACTCAGCCCGGGCTAGCTACAGCTGTTCGAGGCAGAGTGGGTGGTTCGGACTGTCAAGGTAGTCATTAGTCCACAAAATCCATAAATTAGATTAATTAATAAAATCCGTCAATAAAAAAAATAAAATCAATATAAACAAATAAAATCAACAAAATAAAACGAAACGAAACAAACAAATAAGATCGGTAGAATAAAATCATTATCAAATCAATAGAGTCGGGAAATAAAACATATAAATAATAATAAAACAAAACCGATAAATAAAACCGACAACACTTCCTATACGGGATTTACAAATTCCCCTCGGGCAGATCGTTTATTTAATTAAAAAGAGTTTCAACTTGTCAAAATATTATTATAAGAACAAAAAAAGAAGAACGTAAAGGAAATATCCCGTAAATTAACTCTTGGTCGGTTAACAATTTATAAACTTAATTATTTCGGTAGTACCTACATTAACCCGGCACTCACTCCTTCTCTTACACATGCATACCTAATCTTCGTTCGATCCGATTCCCTATACCTCTCGTTAACAAAATTCAAATCGAACTCCAAATATTCGTCGGAGCAAAACAACGTCAAACCAAAGAAGATTAAATAAAAATTCTCGAGAATAATTAGCTCGCGATACGGCCTATGCCGAGACGATCCCACACACACATCAACTCGACGACAAAGGGACGCCGAAAGGTCACGTACGCGAAGCTTCTAACGGCCCGATCCTTCCATATTGGAAATCATATGACGTATAAAAGACAAACCCGAGAATCCCCGCCCAACAGTAAAATATAAATAAAATAATAAACAACGAATAATAATTAAATAAAAAAAAAGATAATAAAATAACTAACGTCAAAATAATAATAACAATCAATAAATAATTTATAGATAATAGATCGGTCGTATACGCTAGTCAAATAAAATAAAATAAAACGTAACGGACAATTTAACCACGCGAGATATGCCTTGAACCGTTCAAATCCTTCGCATCCTCGTACAAAATACGGAACTACGGCTGATCACGCACTACGCGGGCTCCCGGAAATGACAAGGTGAAGTCCAAGAAAATGAATAAAAATAAATAAATAAAAATAAAAATTTAAATATAAATAAATAAATAAATATAAATAAATAATTAAATATAAATAAATAAATAAATATAAATAAAAAATTAATGAATAGATAGATAAATAGGACAAATAAATGCCAAATAATTTAAACGATATGCGACACGGTCTATAACGTGACAGTCCCTCTCACACGAAACACACAACGGGACGACCTACTAAAGCGCGCACGACTTTATAAATTTGAACAGAAAGAAACAGAAAACACGGCGTGACTTATTCCCGGCTTTAACTGACAAGCGATCTCGATCTTACATTCTATAAACGCAACCTGTCCCGATACAAATGTATACTCTGCGGGCTGGGTACAGAAATCGCAGGTATAACCAGGCTCCAATGGACTTGTTCGCTCTCAAACAATAAAATAAAACCGAAAGAACGGGGAAAGAAAGAGAGCTCACCAGGACGATGCTGCAACGAAGTTCTTTGTCAATCCAGGAAATCCTCAAAAAGACGTCGAAATGTTTTATCCTCCTTCCCCTGCTTATGATTCCAAATTTCCAAACGACCCTCTTCGAGAATGCTAACTTGAGCACGTAGAGTATGGCCAGGCGTATAGTAGAGCGGGACAACAAGATTCTCTATACGCTACGTCCTGTTCGCTCGACGATCACCGGGAAAAAAGCCCTGAGGTCCTGCCGGCACGCGTGCCCGTGAACTATGATCCCCTCTTAACGAGCTGAACTCGGTTAATTGAGGGAACTGGTGTCGCTCGATGACCGCGACTAGCGCCTCAGCTGGTCGTTGTATAAATTAGCGACAGATAATACCAACGGTGCGTAGCCCAGTCCAGCATATGAACCTCATGAAATATATAGATTTCCGCAGGTAGACGACGGCTGGAGATAGAAAGCAGCGTATCATTTGGAAAGGTACGTTGCGCGGGACAACGATATTTCCTGATAGATAAAGGGGTGAAATGTTTGTCCATGTAAAGCGCCGGATCGCGAAGCCTGCAATCGTTGGATCCGGTGCTCTCCCAACTTATTAATCAATTGGTCGTGTATATGTTAGGGAAGTCTCCCCGGAACCGATCATGGAACGACTGCTAACTTGGGATGAAGAATCTCTGAGCGTGCCTGGAGACTTCGACGAATATATAATCGATCGTGCGGATAATGGAAGCGAAGACAGGAGTCAAAAAAGGGAAGAAATACGACACCCCAGTAAAAAAATCACTCACAAGGAAGGATAGTTTTGTGTCCCCCTCCGATTTTGATGAAACTCACGTATGTTGTAGAGCATCGAAAACTAAAAGACACGTTTTTTTTTATCGGCCGAAAAACATTTCTAAGGGGTGAAATTGACCCTATATTTGATCTTTATTACATAATTTTTTAATAGAAAAATAATGAGATCCAAGTGACTTATGCGCTGCCTTCGGAGACGCCAAAAAAAAAATTTCTCCACTGCTGACATGATTCCGGCCGATTGAGTAGCTGAAACCGGGAAAGGAAAAAATGTCCTTAAACTAGAAGGTATTTCCTGTACAATGTGTCAGGATTTTCGAAAAATATCAAAATATAACAAAATAGCGTAGTTATGAAAAAAAGTCTGTTTTTTGCCTAAAAATTGTCGTTTTTTTCAATACTGTTGAGTAATCCGTCCAGACGTGGTTGTAATCAATCTGCGAAGATATTGAAAAACATGAAACCTCACTCGAGACAGGGTGGAAAGAAACCAGACACAAAGATGGTATACCGAGAAAGTAGTTTATTCTACCTTCATAATTCCAAAAAAATATATTACAAAAATACAAAAAACATAAATTGAATTTTGACGACAGAACTTGAGCAGCACACAATTATATTAATTGTATTGTATTAATATAATTGTGTGCTGTGTTTGCCTTGTGCAGTGAACGTGATGCAGTCAGCGCCGACGAGCACACCACGGAATGAGAGACATGAGTGCGTAGAATGTGTCAATCATTCAGAGTAAAATTCTCAGCATGTTTATCTGAGAGGGATCACAGCGAATGAGAGAGAACACTTGCAATTTGATTGCTTGAGTGCTGTAGGTGAAAAACGTGACGCAGTCAGCACTGCGGTGCACGCTACAGAAATAAATTGAGGATGCACAAAATGAGAAGAGTAAATTCACAGTGCTTTCCCAGCAAGCTCGGTTGGGAGGAAAGCACAGTGAATTAGTAAGATCATACGCAATTGTATTAATTGAGTGTACAACAAGTGATGTGAATACGCGGTGTAGCCCACGCTGCAGAACACGCCACAAGTTGAGACCTTTATGAGGATGCACCGATTAATTCTCTACTCCTCACTGACAGTGAATTATGCTAAATTATGTCAGTAAACGCTTACCATTAGTTCTGAGTCCTGGTGAGCACAGAAGTTGAGACGGTCCGGTGAAAAGGTGTGAAAAAAGGGAGAGTCCCGAGGATACGTGCGCTGTCCAGTGGCTTTCACGAAAAAGTGTCTCATTTTTCCAACATGGCTGCGAGATAAGAAATCGACGTTGAGCGCTGGAGTCAAATGAGTGAGATAGCCGGTGAGCGAAGCCGAAGTCAAGCGAGAGAGATAACCTCTCGCTTGATGCGGCATGCATGCGAGCTACAGCCTCGGCTAAGCGAGGCCCGCCTCGGCTATCTCTGGTATAGACAAACGCTGCGTGCTACACCGCAGCAACAGGTCGACGCACTTCGAATATCGATCGCCGTGCGCCAGCTGCTTATCCAACATTTACGCCCGCCATCAGCAACGGGGTTCATGATTAATTATTGCTCTGAGTTGGATGAGATAGGCAGGACAGCTAGTTTTGAGATTGGCCTGGTGAGCGTAGTGGTAGCAGTCCGGAGTGTCACTACCCTTGTGAGCCCATGTTTGCCAGGACGCAACGATGTGACTCGTGCAAGTGGCCACTTGCATGGTAGAAGGCGTTCATCCGTGAGCAGAACCAAATAACCGATTGTAATGATATTGTTAGGGTGATGCCACTTCGAAATAGACTGCTACCGTTGTAGGCAATGAGCAGACCATTGCCACCAAAATTGTTGTAACTTCTGTTGCGACAATTGCCACCTTGAAAGCCATGATATTGCCAAATCTTCGAGAGTTGGCTCTGGGACCATCGTGAGTGCTTCACTAATAAGAAAATGTCCAGGCGTGAGTGCTGATTAATCATCTGGATCATCGTTGAACGGTTCCAGAGGCCTTGAGTTGAGTATAGCCTCGATTTGAGCCAGCAGTGTTGAGAGCTCTTCGAACGTGAGTGCTGTATCACCCACCGTTTGACGCAGATGGAATTTCACAGATTTTACAGCTGCTTCTCATTTGCCACCTATATGCGGAGCCGCAGGTGGATTAAACTTCCACGCAATCTGTTGATTTGCGAGCGAAGAAGCGATGATATGATGCTCTTGAGAGGCCTTCCTGAACAGCTGACGTATAGATTTGTGAGCACCAATAAAGTTAGTGCCACAGTCAGAGTATAAGATGTGAGGAATGCCGCGCCGAGATGAGAATCGCCTGAACGTTGAAAGGAAGCCGTCAGCTGAGTGGTCACTGACGACCTCGCGATGCAGAGCTGAAGTGGCGAAACACACAAAAACGCAGATCCAGCATTTGTGTGTTTTGCTACCTCGCCCCTTCGAAGTTTTGAGCGTGAGAGGGCCAGCGCAATCTACTCCTGTGTGGGTAAATGCGCGCGATGGTGTGACTCGTTACAGAGGAAGCTGACCCATCAATTTTTGAGCCCGGACTCCTCTCTGTCGAGCACACACCACGCAATGTAAAATTTGAGATTTTACAAGAGCTCTACCGCCGACGATCCAATGACTTAGCCGCACTTGAGCCAATGTGAGCTGCGTGCCTCCATGAAGAGTTCGCACGTGAGCTTGATCGATAATGAGAGTCGTGAATTGAGAATGACGAGGTAGAATGGCAGGATGTCTTTCTTCATAAGTGAGTGCTGATTGATCAAGGCGACCTCCTACTCTAAGTACACCCTTCTAGTCGATGAAAGCTGTTAGTCGGCTGAAGGGTTGACAGGATGAAAGATGCGAGCCTGACTGCAGCACTCGTACCTCGTGTTTAAAGAACACGGCTTGTGTGGCATTCGTCCAAAACATGTTTGCTGCAGCCATTTCTCTCGCTGTGAGATGACACAATTTTGTGAGAGAAAAACAGCGATGAATGAGATCCTAATGGTAGTCTGGCGTCAGAGTGGCAACGAGGAGAGCTACCCCCGGTTGGGCTTCCATAACGCTCAAATCCTCAGAGTCAGTTGCGGCTATCGGCCAAAATTCAATGGGTTTCACCATCTACGGTGGACCTGACCACCACAACTGATGAGAAGACAATTGAGATGTTGAGATACCCCGCGAGGCACAATCAGCTGGATTGCTTGTGCCTGCCACGTGACGCCATTGAGCATTGGGTGTGAGTTCCTGTATCTGAGAGACTCTGTTTCTGATGAGCTTTGATCCAGGTGGGAGTCACCAACGAGGCCGTCCACAGGTGAGTAGATGAGATTTTAACCTTGAGTGTTGCTTGAACGTATACAACCAGTTTTGCTAACAACAATGCTGCACTCAGTTCAAGCCGTGGTATGGTGAGCTTCTTGAGTGGTGCCACGCGTGTTTTTGAGCAGATAAGTGAAGCCACCTTTCCTGTGGAAATTGAGTCGACAGTGATGTAAATCACTGCGGCCATGGCCGGTTGAGATGCATCAGAGAAGCCATGCAATTCCACTGTTGAGCTGCTCCATGTGTTGAACCAACGAGGAATTGAGAGTCTCGCCAAACATTTAATATCTTCCCTGATTGCAATTCCATCGTGTTGAGACCTGAGATGGCAGTGGTTCATCCCAGCTGAGCTTGTGAAGCCAAAGCTCTTGCAAGAGTATATTGGGTCTTATCACAACCGGTGAGATAAACCCAAGCGGACCAAAGAGTTGAGCCACCTCGGAAAGAACAAGGCGTTTCGTAAAACTTTGCTGAGTTGAGTTGAACCAAGATGCGAATGTGAACTTTTCTTCATTGGGAAGCCAAGTCAAACCAAAAATTTTTGTCTCGCAGTCGTCCATTGATATAGCTGAGCTTGACCATGATGACAAGATATTGGCAAGTACTTTGAGGTCTGACGAGTGCCACTTGGCGAGTGCGAAACCGCCCGCCATGCACAAGTCCTTGAGCTGTTAAGCTATTTCAATGAGTTGATGAGTTGAATCCGCCCCTCGAAGATGTCATCCACGTACCTGCCAAACTTGATAGCTGGCATAGCAAGAGGAAAATGATGGCCTTCATCTTCGGTGAGCTGCATGAGAGTTCGAACTGCCAAAAATGACGCAGCCTTTGTACCATATGTTACTGTAGTTAATTAATAAGGCACAGGGTTGAGTTAATCATCTTTCCATAAAAAATGACCAAAATTCATAGATGTACCAGTCCTTTGTGTAGTTTCTTCTAATCTTTCAATTCTTTTCGTGTGCTCGTCGGTAATGTCTTGTCTCGCACGAATCTGGGCCATCATTTCCTGTATTTTTAACTGAAGTTTTTCCTCAGTCACCCTCTGTCCAGCAACTTGTTGTTGAATGTAATTATTCGTCACATTTTGGTTCTTTTGTATCCTTTCCTGTGCTTCTTTAATTTTTCGATCTGTCCGGCTCTCTACCTCCGCCACCTCTCCATCCAGTGCATCCTTAGTCGATTCTCTCAATATTGCTATCCCGCCCAGACACTCGTTTCTCATCTCCTGCTGAGTTTTTATCACTTCGGCGAATTTTCCATCTCTCTTCTCCTCCATCCTCTGCAAAAACTGCAATTAATCACCTATACCAATTGGGTCTGGTGCAATCGTTGCAGGCCTGTTTGTGATTCTCTGTGTGCTGCCGTCTTCACCGTTTGTCTGGCCATTTGCGAACTCGTCTGATACGTCTTGGCTTTCTTCAATTGGCGTGATCTCGGAAAGTCGGTTTATCCTTCCCCGATCTCTCTGTCGCCGGTCGTCCAACAGGTGTTCAGCTGTTGTGGACTCCCATAGATACGTCGGGTCTCCTCCTCCGGTAGCCCCTTCCTGCCTGTGATGCTCCTCAATGCTCTCCATCATGTGTATTTCCTCGAGCTCAGTCGAGATATTCTGATCTCCCCCTGTAGCCATGCTTTAATTTTTACACCAAATTTCTATGCCTTGTGCGCGCCTCACCTTACCTCCGCAGTCTTTCTTATCTGTGTTCGAGTCCCTGTTCGGGCACTAAATGTAACGGTATTTTACGTTATCATTAATTTTTATCTTCCGAGGGGAAGAATTCGGACTCAAACACTAAGATGATTAGTAATAGACTTCTGAATGAGGTATAAGTAGGGTTTATTTAACAAATAAATATGAAATTTGTGGTATTCGGCTTGTTGGCGCCGTTGGCCGTACAATTAATTGACAACGAAATAGTAGATGTTAAAGCTCTTGGCTCTTCTTTATCCTCGATGATATTGGACTTCGACTCATGCGCTTTCGGGATCGGTGGCGAATGTCCCAACTAGGCGGAATCGAGCTCGTCCGTCTTGATCTACGCCCTCCTGGCTGCCGAGATGTGCGGTATGCTTGGCTCGAAAACCTGTTGGTGGCGCGTCGATCAGCTGATGTAGACACTGGGTCTGTGTTCGCGTCCGCGTTGTTTTCCAAACAGTTAAAATCTTTCGATTTTCGTGTTGTTACGCGTCCGGGTCATCTGTTTGTGGTGTTCTCTGCCGTCTCCGTTGATCTTAAGTGTGTTTTTCCGCGGTAATATTGTCCTTAGATGGCGAGTGATGTTCTTTCTTTTGCGTGATATGAAATCTCTAAAAAATTTATTTTCCTGTGATTTTATTTATTTATTTATTTATTTGTATAAATAATTCTTGGTGGCTGACACGGTTTGATATCCTGGAGGGTTCCTGTATGACTCCGGAATAGGTGAGTTGTTCTATGATTTTCTCTTCTTTATCTTTAGTGTCTTGTTGAGTGGTGTCGTTCCCATCCAACGCGCTTAACCAGGCTAGTAGAATTGTTTCCCTCCTAATTATTGTTGTACCGGCGTTTAAATTCTTAATTTCCTTTTCCTGGGTCCGGTTGGGTAGTGAGCCCCTAATTCTTCTTACTAATGAATTTTTCTAGCTCTTTTCCAAAATTTTACTCCAAGAGTCTCTCTCTTCTTGGTGCGGAGACTTATTACAGTATTCTGAGTCTGCCACACCCTGAATTTGTGTTACAATTTTCTTAGATGTTGTTTATTTCTATTCCTTCTTTTTCTGTATTGCACCACTATTTTTTTCACCAGATTCTGTTTTAGAACCATCTTGGTGCTTATAAAAGGTCTTTTGCTTTGACCGATGCGTCACGCTAACAATTCCTCTTACAAACTATCATTCTACTTATTTCTAATTATTCTACTCAATCTTCCTTATGATATTTTTCTTAATACTCTTAAGCTAACTCTATGCCTATGATTTGATGATTCCGACTTTCTGTTCTTTGTTTAGTTTTTCAGAATTATTCTCTTACTCTCTGCGATTCGATTCTGTTTTATTCTACTCTTAGTTTTTCGTCAGTCTCTCCACTCGCTTTAATTGTATTTCTCTTTCTTTCTAAAATTTCCAAAATATTAATGGGCTAACTCACACCCTTTTATATCCAAATCCTTGGTTTTTATGGAAAAATTTTAAAGTTTTACTGTCGCGTACAAGAGAGTTCTTTCTCGATAGACGGTTTGACTGGTGAAGAGAGCTCTCTCTTTTCGTAGTCGCCTTATAAAGGGTATCCCAACAGGAGCGCCGGATTTAATTTCAAAGAAAAAACATATTTATTTTTTAATTAAGCAAACATTTTTATTTCAACATAAAGAAAAATAGTTCCGATTAACCGTGAAATACAATATCAGGCAAATGGCTACCACGAAACCTCTGGCACAGGGTTCTTCTTTTGAATAACGTTTTCGCATAAATGTGACTGTATTTCACCAATAACGCGCCGTATTTCCTCTTTAAGATGTTCAACTGTTTCAGGCTTATTCGCATACACCTTTTCCTTCGCATAGCCCCAAAGAAAAAAGTCCATCGGTGTTAGATCGTACGATCTTGGTGGCCAATGTTGATCGCCAAATCGAGAAATGACACGGCCTGGAAACTTAGTCTGCAGTAACACCATTGTTTCACGTGCTGTGTGGCAGGTCGCACCGTCTTGTTGGAAAAACATGTCCTCCACATCAATTACATCCAATTCGGGCCACAAAAACTCCGTTAACATTTCGAACCTTATACGCGTGCAAATGCAGATCTTTTACCAAAATTCGTTGCATAGTGCTACTGGAAATGTTTTATTGTTGACCACGATGCCGAATGGAAGTTCCTGGATTCTCGGCCACGGATTCCGTTACTGTGGCTATATTTTCGAGTGACCGACAAGGACGACGACGAACAATGATCTTCTGATCCATCAGCGTAAATTTGGTCTCAAATATTGTAATTAAACGCCTCACTGTCGATTCATTTGGCGCATTATTGCGACCACCAACTTGACGTAATTGGCGAACTGTATTCGCAAAACTTTCACCATTTTTGTAATGTGTTTTTACAATAATTAAACGTTGTTGGTTTGAATACTTCTTCATATTCTTAAATCACGTGGTCTGTACGTGACAAATGTAAAAAAAAATCACCGTACAACTCGTATTAACAAAATGGCGGCAAATTAAAATCCGGCGCTCTTTCTGGGACACCCTTTATATCCTCCACATTCCTTTCTCACTCTCTTATTCTTACTCCTCTCATTACAATATCTTATATGATTTCGTCTGTTTCAGATTCCCCGCCACCGTGCCCTGCCGATCCCCTCACTGCTCGAGCGAGGTCAGCTGGTCGCTGAACCGCTATTTTTCGGCAGTGAGGGAACATTCCGGAGATGTGACGTCTCGCTTTGTCTCACCGCATCTCTAATTCTCAAAAGCCCTGGGTTTTATTCTACCGATTTTCTGCTTCTTTATGATATTTAACTGTTCTTATTTTTCTGTATTGAAGTTTTCTTATTTTTATGAAATAAATTAAGTTTTTAATAAAATGTTCTTCTTTTTATTTAATTATTTAATTATTTTCTTATGATAGGTGTCTCCGTCACATAGTAGAATAACTTAAACAATTCGTGAGTTGCGACGATGACTGGGACGACCTCTTGAAACTAGCTACCTTCTCCTATAATACAAGCATTCACGAAAGAACTAGGTAAACACCGTACGAATTGGCAAACTAGCACGAACTCCTTCAAGAGACCCGTATCCCAACGAAGAACCAGCACGAATATATACAAATTATCTAGAAGAATTAACAACGAAACTCTACGAGGTATAAGAAGTAGCCAGGGAAAATCCTATTTCGGCAAAGGAAAAGTCAAAAAAATACTATGATAAAAAGGCGAACCCGCAAATCTTTAAACTTGGGGACTATGTATATTTACAACGTGGAAAGAAGCAAGGGAAAATTGGGGATCATTACACTGGTCCACACGAAGTATTAGAAGTAAAAAGAGACGGCAACATTAAAATAAAAATCAGTCGTGAAGTAAGAGTAATACACCTTAATCGACTTCGGTACTCACACATTGAGCCAGATTACAGTAGCGAGTCTGACTAAACAAAACTTTATTTATACATATATCTCACAGAAAATATATATACAAATAATGTTTCGATCTTATTGAAAACAAATTAACTAATGCCGGTATTGGATATAAATGATCGTAATGTAAATAATTTGAATATTGAACTTTCAATATTAAATATATCAAGTATATTATAACATGTATGAGGCGAAATTGTACAAGATGGATGTGTGAAATTGTAATGATATTAAGCAAAATAAATGTGAAATACAGTATGCAATGAATTAAGTTGAATGAATTACAATATAAATAATATTGAATGAGAATTAACAATATATAATGTTGAATGATTGAATTGAACGTAACAATGAATATTGAATTAAGTACAAATGAATACCGCAATTGAATTGAATAATATAAATTAAAATGAATTGAATATGTGGCATCAAATGAATGATAATCAAGTTGTATATGAATATTTCCCACGTGGTGATGGTTACGCAGTATTTGTAATATTACAATTTTATCTTATAATATATGCTTGGATCAACCATGAATGATGTTAATTACATTAACCAACAGTGTATAAGATTTACAAATTAAGTAAAAATGATTTGAACAAAACAATAAGTTGAATGAGCAAATAGAGTACAAAAGTTATACTGAATATTGGAATCACGGTGGCTGACGCCACGTGGTGAATTACGCACTGCAATTACTTGAACGCAATTAATTATTTGATCACAGGACTTAATGATTTTAATGTCTGTTATAACTGTCTATTTCTTTTAAGAACAAAATATGCATACAATTCATGCTACACTGAATTTAGGGTGATTTGGTTTACTGAGTACTACACTTTGCGATACGGATCGAGAACACGTGCGCTTGGTATGAATGTCCAGTCTAGAGTGATATAATATGGATGATCAAATAGCGTCGTGGTGATCACGTTGTTGGCGGAAATAATTGTAACACTTATGTTGCCACCTGTTGATTGATGATTGGTCTCGCACGTGGTGTATGCGCGAGCGCATGATCAGAAGGACATAAAAGTATCCAACTGATAGATGATTGGATGGTCGATTCACTACGTGGATTTACTGACCATCTCAATAATGATTATAAATGATTGCGAGGTCAAATTGACCAATTGGTCCATGAGGTGCTGCCACCTCATAAATCATGGAATCAAAGGAAATTCCACCGGAAGTTATGGATTAACTCTATAGCTGTGGAGGTCACAGTGCGCCGCACCGAAGCATGTTATCATCATTTACCAGTGAGCAAAGGAAACGAAAGTTACTTTCTGTCTTCACGAACACACGTATTATTTTAATCAGGTACACAGATCACTTACGATATAATGTTACCAAGTATGTATCGACTAGGTGAATCACGGTGCAAATTTCTGCCAACACCGGTGGAAACCGTTCCACCACCTACAATAAAGCCAAATACAAAAATGACTTGGAAATACACGAATCCGGGTGAGTTAGCAGTCAGAAATTAGCAGTCAGCAGGAATTTCCTCGCAGGCAGACTTGGAGTAACTAAGAGATCGAATCATCTTTCCTGCTGAAAGAACCGCTATCCAAAACAATGTGGCCAGAACCCTTACCGGAGAACCGACCCTGCGCCAAGGATTATCTGTTATGAATTTATTGGACGACGACACCCTAAACGAGCTGGTTAATAATACCTGGGATAGAATGTACAACACCTTTATGACTTTCAGGACCGCGAGTGGTGCTGTACTGGGCCTTATAATCATTTTTAGAGCTATAAAGCTACTCGTCGATATCGTCTTGCACGGGTACGCGCTACACTCAATTTATGGCTGGTCTATCCATCTACTCGGAGAAATATGGAGTTCAGTCACTCACCTGTTAGTGCACTTGGGAAGGACCCAGAACGCTCCACAACCCTGCAAAGAACTTCTGCAACCGACAAGTAATACGTACGCGCCTAATCTAGAAAACGGTAGATTGTCACTGTACCCGAGTCACCAATTAGGGACTCCTAGCGCAAGTGCACCTCGAACTAGACCTTTTTCACCTCTTTCGGTAAAATACACTCTTTCACGTGTTTAAAAAAAAGGGGGGAAGAAAAAATAAAGAGGAGAGGAAAGGGAAAAACAGGCAGCGGAAGATACTATATAAGTGCGAGGGTCAATAACGATCCAGAAGTTTTTCGAACCAGCGAAAGAGTAACGTTGATAAAACGCTACACGGAACAAAAAAAAATTAAAAAATTTCTTATCTTTTGTTCAAAATCACAAACTTTCCAATCAACAATGAATACTGAAGGTGCTCCGGTAAGATTTACTCGCAGATGGGTTGAAGCTGACATGCGTATCATGGTCTGACTACTGAATCTCATTCTGAACATCCATCAACACCTCTCCCGAGAGGTGCTATTCTCAACCGAGGCATCCGAATTCACACATTCAGAGAACTAATGGTGACCACCAATTGGGAAATTGTGGATCTAATGAGCCACATACTAACATCATACTACCAACAACGATTGGGAGTTCACCAGCTTCGTCTACGCGGTGTATCGGTAACCACAGAACAACAACCATCCAGCACCGCATCAGCTGACGACACTTCTGCAGACGTCTCCATTCTCTGGGAAAGACAACATGTGGTGGAAACTGGAGCCACCCCTATCAACACCTATGATGAACAAGCCGTATTGGTGAGCAACAACGGGACCAACATACCCCTCTGTCCCATATCTCCAAGAAGGGACGCCACCGAGGTACGTGAGCTTGCTGGACTATCAGCGGAAATGTGCTAATACTTGGACCACCTTGTAACAGCCCCGTACCACGATCTTCCCGATCTGGGCCCAATCAACGAGGACTTGGAACAAATATTAGCCATGCTTAAATGGACATTTTTTTTGTGTGTTGTGCGTGCTGTCCTGCCATAATTTAAAGTGTAAAAATAGGATATGTAAAGTAAATCTCCTTCTCTTTCTCTGTTAATATAACGACACTACAAAGAACATTTTTGTTACGTTCATTTCTAATTACTGTTCGAGAATTCAGATGAGTATATGGACTGTAAGATATTGAAGGAATATTAATAATCAGTACACAGATGTTAATTACAATAGCCTTTATTGCTCCACATGTCAAAGTGCAGCAGAAATGTTTACATAAATAAATAAAATAAAATATAGCGAATAATATATTAAAATAAGCAAGAAAAAGGAATGAATACAATGTGGTGAGCCTTTACCACACACGATTATATTAATCGTGTGTAATCGATCAGAAGTTCTGTCACGATCGGGCCTCGCGATGAAGCTGACGCCGGGTACATGACAAGATGAGCCAAATGATGATGTACTGATGTGCCGACGTTGATATATCACTGCTGATATGATGGCTGAGTTGTGGAGACTATAGGTCGGCCGAGTTGATCAGTGAGTCTGATTTCGATGCACTTAACAATCGTGAGCACGCACGAAACACGGTGACGATGAAAACCGTGCAAGAGCAAGACGCAAGACGGCTGCGTTATACAAAGCAGCCACGCAGTCGTAGAGCGCTTGCGCGCAGCGACCTGTTGCTTGGCACGCTGACCTAGTGCGAGATTTACTGCTTCTGAGTGGTGCTACCGCTAATTAGCAACAGCAAGCAGTCTCCCATGCTAGCCTGCAGCGCGCAGTCTATCTACGCGTAGCAGAATGCTCAAGCATTCTGAAACAACCACCTTATATACCATGGTATATAAAAAAATATATACATAAATAATTTTTTCTTAAATATATATTATATTTTAAAAAAAAATTATTTATATATAAAATTTTTAAATAATTTTTTCTTAAATATATATTATATTTAAAAGAAAAATTATTTATATATATATATATATAAGGTGGTTATAAATTGACGTAACAAAAATGTTATTTGTAGTGTCGTTATATTGACAGGGAAAGAGAAGGAGATTTACTTTACATATCCTATTTTTACACCTTAAATTTAAAAAAAATTATATATATAAATATATAAATATAAATATTAAAAAAATATAAATTAAAAAAAATTTTTTAAATATATATATATAGTATATATATATAAAATTTAACAATTATATATATATATATTGTAACGGAACGCCATTACGACGATCCGCTACTATAATAAAACCCTAATACCACCCACACATCCATCCTACACCAACAGACAAAGATCAAAACTAATAGTAAAGAAAGAGAATCACTCGAAAAGTCGATTATCTATTAACAAAAGAAGCAAACACAGAACAGACGAACATCGGCTGGACTAGGACAACATAACATAAAAGTAGGTACACACGGTCATCCGCCAGTATCCACCCTAAAACAGCATGGCGTCCGACACAGGCCCCACCTAAATAAAATAAAAATACTATCAAAACAAACACAGCTCGCAAGAAGCTCGCACGAGTAAGACGAGGGGCAGGCCAAAAACAGCAAAACCACACACTACAGACCGGACCCCAGCGTAGTACCCCCCGCCCAACTAGGAAGCAGGCGGAACAACGCGTAACAACAAACGCCTTACCGTGCTAAGAAGGCATAGTCAGCTTCACCCTTTAAGCCAACCATACCACACTGACGCGATGCGCAGAGAACGCCACGATACGGCGAAATTACAAAAGAATTAGTGGAACTCTTGAAATTCCACAAATTTTCAAGAGTGAACGACAAGGGGATTCCACATGAAACCTCACCACATACCCTCACTCAAGGATCAAGTATTAATAACGAAATAAAGACATAAAACGAACCGAAATCTTACAAAAAACAATTAACAAATCAAGACTAGGGTAAGCCCTACCCGGATAAAACACTCAACCCTAGCGCGAATCGAACCAGAAATTAGACAAGGAAAAACATACAAAGAATAAGTAAGACCCCACATGACAATAATTAGTAAAAACATTATTCAAACGGTAAAAAACTCTCAGAAAAAGTTTGAACCTCCTGCGGGTGGAAATTTAACATAGACCAACAAAATTCAACCTCGCTACAACCGCGGTTCAAACTCAGAAAAGACAAAGCCCGGCTAAATATAGAAATAACGGTACACTGATACATCACCCCGCACCTCCCTCACCGAGTGATTGAAGGGCGACAAACATCACGTGACATACCCAAAAACACCCCCTCGGGGTCTATCCACCAAACTATATAAACCACGACCGGACAAGCCTAGAGGCTCTTGTTGAAAATCTATTCTTCAAGACGAAGTGCTGCCCGACAGCCATCCTAAATTCAATTTTTAATTCCGAATGTAACGAAAACAGTGTTCTTTCGATCACTCGATTCCCCTGCATTGCGCTTGGCCGTCGTTTGACCGAACGAAATTATACCTATAAGAACTAACCGTTTGGGAAATATCATGGCAGTACACAGTATTCTTTTGCTCAACTGATTCCCTGGCACTGCGTCCTGGCCGTCAGTTGAGTAAACGAATTAATTAGGATACTCTGCGAGGAAAGGGCTCCCCTGCATTGCGCCTTGGCCGCCCCCAATCGCAGCGTTAGGGCACTCTGTCATTAACGTGTCCCCACGCATAGCGCCGTGGCTACATGTTTTTTGCAGAGTGAAGAAGTACGTGTGTCTCCAGGTTAAGGGAGTGGCATCCCGACTTATTGCACCACACGCAATCAACTCGCAGGGTGTACCTGCGTAGGTGGGACCACGTCAGGGCCAGCACTAACTACCACCTGCTACGAACGGATACCTCGGCCAATCTCACTAATTAAAAAACCCAATTGTAAAGCCCTTAAAGGCGCAAGAAGGTGGCTTAATTAAGTGCGACTATAGGCCTCAGTATCCGGGGTACAGGAAGAGCTAGTTGGTCATAGCTGCGAACCCGGTGTCTTTTGCGAACAGCAAGCTATAGCTAGGGACCCAAACAATAACAAAGACGAGTAAAGATAGGTAGGTAAAATCACACACACACCACCTCACGGGCATTCCAAAACAATAACATCCCAAATAACACAACACCAGCTAGACGTCCGATGATTAAAAACAAGGCGGACCGGTACATCTAACGAAGGTACCAAGGAACGCCCCGTATGAGGACTAAGCCCAGCAGCTAGGCCACACCTTGCAACGCATAAATAGAGAAACGCGAAGCGCCAATGGCCATCTAGATTCGGCAAATGATATCCTAAAGCAATTCAAGAAATACTCAAAATCAAAATTACACAATATTCGCCACTCGCGTATTAACAAACGCGATAACCCCTAAAACAGATAAATTGAGTGTTAAGCTCCGTACAAGTGATATCTCATCACTTTACGAATAATAGCATCAGAACCCAAAAGGAACTGGAGATTTATCATTCCATTTACGTAGTATTAGAAAAATCGCGTATCAGCAAATGCGACAACCCCTAAACAGATAAATTGAGTGTTAAGCTCAGTACAAGTGATATCTCATCACTTTACGAATTATAGCATCAAAACCCGAAACACCGGAAGCAATTTCGCATACGTAGATTTAAGAAAAACTCACGCGGGCGACCGTTAAAACCCGTACGAACGACCAGATCATCCCACGAACGTCCTTCCTACCTATGTCTAAATTAACAATCAATCAGATATCTATCAAACAAGCAAGTGCCTTCAGCATCATAAAGAACAAAGAAATTACCCAATCAATAAAAAGACCAATGATGAAAGGGTAACAAACCGCATGTCCTTCACGGACAAATGCGACGCAACAAAAACCTAAACGGAGGTCTCACAAACAACAACAATAAAAATACTAATAACAACCTAATAGATTGATTGCAAATCCATAAAACCACAGACTCTTCTCATCCCATCCAGCCCAGAGCACGAACTGGTTTCGAGTAAGCCCTACTCTCCATGTGATCTAGGACGATATCGCTCGAAATAAAATTATAAAACTACGCGATTTTACGCCGCCGCCGAACAGACGCGTATCGTAGCGAAAATTAAGAACGATATAAAATCGCGAAACGTTTTAATATATATATTGTAACGGAACGCACCTACAGCGATCCGCTACGAGAATTAAAAACCTTAATTAAACAAACACATCCAACCCACACCAACAAACACAGACTACAACTAATGAAGAAAACAAAGAAATCACCAAAAAGTGATTATCTATTAAACACGAGCAAACACGGGGCAAACAAGCACCCAGCGGACTAGGAAAACATAAGGGAACAGTAGGTACACACAAGCAACCACGAGTACCCACCCTAAAGAGCATGGCGTCAACAGTAGGCCCCACCTAACTCGAAGACCACCATCAAAACAAACACAGCCCGCAAGACGCGAGCAAGACGAGAGGAAGGACGGCCAGCAATACCACGCGCTGTATGCCAGACCCCAGCGTAGTGTCCCCCACCCTACGAAAGAGCGGGCCGAACCACGCGTAAAACCAAACGCCTCACCATGCAAAGAGAGCACAGTCGGCCCTATCCCCCAATAGGCCATGCTACGCAGACGGCAACGCGCCAAGTACGTCACATTACGGGGAAACGACAAAAGAATTAGTGGAACTCTCGAGATTCCACAAATCCTCAAGATAAAACATTAACATTAGAAAAAAGCATAAAACAAGCCAATCTCTCACGAAACTCAATTAACAAATCGAGAACAAGGCAGCCCCTACACCAAGGAATAAACAAAAACTAGGATAACATAAGAATCCATGAAAACACGTAAAAAACTCACAGAGAAAGACAAATTTAGTAATAATTAATCAATCCCGGCAAATATTCATCAATCAAGCAGACAGGCGAATACGCACGAGGTAGGAAAGGAACCACATGGGACCAAATTATAGAAGAACCATGACTGAACCACAAAAACTACCGGTAGAATGTTTGAACCTCCAGCAGGAAGGAATGTAACGTTATCCAATCGAATTCAACCTCGCTGAAACCGCGTTTCAAACCCTAGGAAGACAAAGAACCGGCTAAATATAGAAATCCACAATATAACCGAACACCTACACGCCATCCCGCACCTCGTTCACCCAGTGAATAAGGTGCGACAAACATCACGTGACCTACCACAAAACAGCGCCCTGGGGCTCATCCACTAAACTATATAAACCGCGACAGGACAAGCCTCGACGCTCTTGTTGAAAATCATTCCTCAAGACGAAGTGCTGCCCGACATCCGACCTAACTTCCATACCATTCATTAATTCAATATGTAAAGAAACAAGTGTTCTTTCGATCAATCGATTCCCCTGCATTGCGCTTGGCCGTCGTTTGACCGAACGAACTAATAACGATAAAAACTAACAGTTTGGGAATTACCATGTTAGAAACCAGTGTTCTTTTTCTCAACTGATTCCCCTGCATTGCGCTTGGCCGTCAGTTGAGCAAACGAACTAATTAGGATACTCTGTGAGGAAACGGCTCCCCTGCATTACGCCTTGGCCGCCCCCAATCACAGCGTCAGGGCACTCTTCCATTAACGTGTTCCCACGCATAGCGCCGTGGCTACATGTCTTTTGGAGAATGAAGAAGCACGTGTGTCACCAGGTCAAGGGAGTGGGATCCCGACTTGCTGCACCACGCGCACTAGATTCGTAGGGTGTACCTGCGTGGGTGGGCCCACGTCAGGGCCAGCACTAACTACCACCTGCCACGTACGGATACCTTGGCTGATCACGATAATTAAGAGACCGAATCGTAAGCCCCTTAACGGCACGATAAGGTAGCTTAAACGAACGTGAATAAAGGCCTCAGTATCCGGGGTACAGGACGAGTTAGTTGGTCATAGCTGCGAACCCGGTGTCCTGTGCGAACAGCGAGCTATAGCTAGGGACCCAAACAATAACAAAGACGAGTACGATAGGTAGGTAAATTCACACTCCCTATCTAACAGTACGATACTCGCGATCCCACTCTCAGCTCAACGCGTAAATATCGGCCGGGCGGAGCCTCGGAAGGCGAACCACGTGAACGATTACTCCTAACAATAAAAAAAATCAAAATAGCATGTCACCAGCTGAACGTCCTATGATTATACAAGGCCGACTGGTTTATTTAACGAACATACCAAGGCACGCCCCGTATGACGACAAGCACAGACATTAAGAACCTAACAGGCCCCACCCTTGTAAAATCAAATAGACACACGCGCAGTCAACCAATACACCAATGAAAATAGAGCTCCGCACAGACAATATCCTTAACACACACGAATAATCGATTAAAAACTAAAGATTACTGAAAATATGTAAGTGTAAATCGCGTACAAGCAAAACGGGATGACCCCGTAGAAAAATTGAGTGTTAAGCTCCGTATGTGCGATATCTTATCGTCATGCGAATAATAGCATCATCACCCTAAACACCGGAAATAAATTCCGCATATGTAATTAAGGAATCGCGTAAAAGCAAACGCGATAACCCAAATAGAAAAATTGAGTGTTAAGCTCCGTATGTGCGAGATCTCATCGCCATACGAATAATAGCATAAAAACCCGAGATAACGGAAATAATTCCGCATATGTAATTTTAGGATAGATCGCGAACGCGACTGAAGGTTTGAATCCGTACGAACGATACTAGATCGTCCTACTCAACTATAAACTTCCATTCCATCCTCCTCATTAACTTAAAAAAACAAGCAGTGCTTTCAGCACACATAAAAATAGAGAATTACCCAACAAATACAAAGCCCAATGATGAGAGGGTAACGAATCGCATGTCCACCACATGCAAATCAATAAACCCAGACTGAGGACTCAACAAAAACAATAAAAAGAAAATATAACAATAGAATCAATCACACACACACTTATAAAACAATAGACACAACTCAGCCCATCCAGCCCAAAGCACGAATCTGTTTCGAGCTACCAATTCTCTCCCGATGGTCGAGGAAAAACCGCGCTCGGAACAAAAATTAAAAAACTACGCGATTTCGCTGCAACCGCTTAGCAGACGCGCATAAACCCGCACGAATAAGGGATGAAATAAAGTGCATCAAGTAATAAGAAATCGCGAAACGTTTCAATATATATATGTGTATGTTAACGAATATCGTCAATCTTAAGGTATTTTTAATGCTTATGTAGCATACGACAAGAAGGAAAAAAGGGGAAAAACCTCCATAAATTCCGTTAACCACCCTCAAATAAAATAACTTCGAAATTTATTTTTCTTCTCCTCTCTCTCTCTCTCTCTCTCTAGGGTCTCAAATGCAAACAATTTGATTGTAACAGAAAGGGGGTACATAGATGAACTTTTGATACTCCGTAGAGAGGAAAAGAAAATTTCTCAAGTAGCTACATGAGGGCATGTAACCGGGTGCTAGCTTCACTAGTACCCGTCTTGAAGTGGGGAGGTGTTACGTCCGGCGGGATCCTCTTTCTTCCTTTATTTTCTCGTAGGTACGAGCCGGTCACGATGAGCAAGCGAGGCAGTCGGAGTAGTTATCCCTTTCACCTGACAAGGAAAGATACTTTGGTGACCCCCTTCGATTTTGATGAAACTCACGTATGTTGTAGAGCATCGAAAACTAAAAGACACGTATTTTTTTTTATCGGCGGAAAAACATTTCTAAGGGGTGAAATCGCCCTTCAAAATTAGCATGTCGAGGGGTGTTTTTGCAGTTTTACCCAGAAGGCGTCAACCGATTTTAATGAAACAAAAATCAAAATACTCCTCATTGAAGGCAATCAAAATTCCACGCTAGGTTGAAGAAAAAAATTCATTTTCAGGGGTGAACAACCCCCTGATTTTTCAATTTTCCACCCTACACAAAAAACTAACCAACCAAATTAAACAGAACATGTACCATTTAGAAGGGCAAGTTAAAATAAAGTTGACGTATTTTTGCACATTCACAGGAAAATGAGTTTACGGGGGTAAACTACCCCTTATCCATTAGTACGTATATTTGTGCGTACATTCTTGTTTCTCGTTATTTAAATGTCCGAATTGATTCAAAACATTTCTGTTAGCCGAAGTCAACGGGGGGCACTTCAGATGATGCTTTGTTTATTATTAAGCGGGTGGCCGGCTGTTACTTACAAGTAGAATGGTCCATTCACGAGTTTCGCGTTATTTACTGAAAAAAATAGCTTGTTCAAATACAGAATACAGAGGAATGTTGCTGGGGTTGAGTGGTTGTATGGCATATATGTATGGCTGTATTTCGAAACAGCGGCAATCAGCTGAGGGCATAGGCGAGAAATAACAAATACCCGGTTTCGGCATGCACATTTATTCGACTGTCGTCCTCTTCACGTCCCGTGTTATCGCTCTCCCCACTCTCCATTCTCTCACATTTATTCTTACCGCCTTGCGCATCTACATACACCACAGTATATAATATAATGTATCATTCCTTTTACAATTCATCAACGTGCAATGTGCACGTCATAATTTGCAGCAATCATGGTTCGTAAGTCGTGCAGAAATGATACTCTTCAAAAAAATGTTGCAAGTATAAAGACTTCTTGCACCATGAGCATCTAATGATGGCCACATTATTACAATCTAGTGCTTCACAGTGTGCTTGAGACGATTGACCGAAAATAAAACTCACTGGATTGTCGAACTCGTTTGGCTTATCGGTTATATAATTACTTTTGAACCATGCATATTTGAAAAGATTTATATATCTGGGTGATGAAAGTTGATTGTGTGCGAGCGATTACAGTTTGATTATGTTGTTTCTCAAGTGTAAATTAATATCATTAAGTAATAATACACTGTCGGAAAAATGTCGTACAAAATTTTTCCATATTCGGAAACCAAAAACGTCGAGTGGTTGGATTTTCCCTGTGGTGCCTTTAGGTATTATCTTTGTGATTGTTTTTTTGCCCCGAGGTGTTGCATTTTGAACAACTTCTGGGCAGTGTCCACTCCACGAGTCTATCAACAATACGCTGTCACGGCCGGTGTTGGGGAAGAATACTGTTTCCAACTAAACTTTGAAGTGCTCTATACATAGGATGATAGTGGTTATCGATATAGTATAATTCATCATATGTTCAATATTTTCTGGCAATCATTTTTGTCCATACCTGAAGTAATTTTTCCGGATTTCGTTGCTGTTAAAAATACGTTTTCTGGCCTGAATAAATTTTTTTCCACGATTGGGCCGAACTCACCCTTTCCCTCTTTTAGAACGATAAAAAGGGGTGACAGTAATTTTCCATCTGCATTTATGGTTGGCTGGATAGTGTAGCTGTGAGTTGTAGATGATACGGATTGTACTACCCATTGCACTTGTTTAGTTCCTTCAGCCGTTAGAGTCCTACCAGAGTGGATTTCCAGTTGAAAACCGCTCTGATCTGAATTATATATGTTTTCCGGTCTATATTTTTGAATATATGGTTTAATTTCATTCACGAAGTTTTCTGCATTCATCCTTAAAACTGGTTCGTCTTCTATAGTCTTTCGTGTTACGAATTTATTAATTTTCCTGGACACAATACGATGTGATTTCTTGAACTTCCTAAGCCAATTACGAGAAGCTTGAAAACGAACGTCTTCGTGACCTATCTCTTTTTGAGCTTGTAGAGCCCACTTTTGAAGGTCGATATCATGAACAATGAAACCAGCATCTACTGCGGCTTGTATGTTTTTCAAAGTACAGTAGAACCCCTCTAATCCGCCCTCGGCTGGTCCGACGCTCCAGTTAATCCGACCATGCTCGAGCTGGCGAGCTTGTGCCGACCTGTCGGCACAAGCGGTGGGGGCTTGACTCACCGCCCCACCGCCCGTCGCATCATTGTGGCGCGTGTCATTGTTGACGGTTTGTTATCGCTTGCCCGCTTTAGTTTTTTTTGTTTGTTGTCGTAAAAACAATGCATATATACGTTTTCAAGTTCATATATCGCTTATTTAACTGTAAAAAATGTCTCTTCATATGATATGTAGTAAATATTGCATTTTTTCGGATAATCTGACATTTTTTGCGTTCCGACCATTCCCCCAGTCCCAAAGGTGACGGATTAGACGGGTTCTACTGTATATTCAGAAATTTGAGCTAATTTCTCCTTGTAGGTTCCACCTTTGTTCATTTGATTTGCACAGCGTTTTAATTGTCGTACAGATTTGACTTTTTTGAATTTCTGACTGACGGTATCGACACTGTAATTTTTCTTTTTACCGGATTTCCAGTATTCGATTGCTTTGCGTTTGTAATCGTAGCTTATGTCTTCTTCGTCTTTAGAACAAGTATCAGAATCCACTGGACCTTCATCACGTTGCCAAAGAGTGTCCTCGACAGGGTTAACATCATATTGCTTGAATGGCTCTTGAAAATCTAGCGATTGTTCCTCGATAATTTCAACTCCGTTATAATCGTCCATGCAGTCGACCAGAACTTTTTCGAAATTCTGCTTTACCTCGATTTCTGCATTATTAATCGGAGTTTTGGGAATATTCATGGCTTCAAATGTAGCCAAAAGAAGTTTAATGACGTTGATTGGATTCACTTTCATGGTCTATTGATTTTTTTTTTGTCAGAAATTATAACTGACGCACTGGCACTCCGTTTAAATGAGCAACTGAAGATCGCTGTATGTATCGCGGTTTTTATATTTGAAAAACTTGTTGTTGAACCACATGCGATATCAGCAGATAATACGCAGTCCCAGATAGCCGTTTATGTAGAAAACACCTCTTACTGCGTCGAAAGTATTTGTATCATATTGGCGTATGATTAGATTACTCAAAAAAATAAGATAATATTCATTTCGTTGGAATAATTGACAATGTTCTATAGATGGAACGACTGTTGCATCATCGACTTATTCCAAAATTTGCGCCAAATCGAAATACAATCTAATAGAAAGGTCGATAACATATGACGATAAATTATTGATAAGCACAAAATCAGCACAAAGAGTGAACTTAAGCAGCTCTTCAACATGTAAATAACGAGAAACAAGAATGTACGCACAAATATACGTACTAATGGATAAGGGGTAGTTTACCCCCGTAAATTTATTTTCCTGTGAATGTGCAAAAATACGTCATCTTTATTTTAACTTGCCCTTCCAAATGGTACATGTTCTGTTTAATTTGGTTGGTTTGTTTTTTGTGTAGGGTGGAAAATTGAAAAATCAGGGGGTTGTTCACCCCTACAAATGAATTTTTTTCTTCAACTTAGCGTGGAATTTTGATTGTCTTCAATGAGGAGTATTTTGGTTTTTGTTTCATTAAAATCGGTTGACGCCTTCTGGGTGAAACTGCAAAAACACCCCTCGACATGCTAATTTTGAAGAGCGATTTCACCCCTTAGAAATGTTTTTCCGCCGATAAAAAAAAATACGTATCTTTTGGTTTTCGATGCTCTACAACATACGTGAGTTTCATCAAAATCGGAGGGGGACACCAAAGTATCTTTCTTTGTGATTCATCCCCCCCCCCTCTACGATTCCCTTTTGCGGTGGGCGGCGCCTAACTAGCATTAGTCATAATAGATATCATTTATGATTACCTCTTCATCCGCCCTTTTTTCGCGAACTCCCTAATCGTGACACTCACGTGGATAAGTTGAGTCGTGCTAACCTAAAGGGGAGTATCAACCTTTGGGGAAGGGATTTCGAAACCTAGAATAGCGTTTGACCCTAATTCACGAGTTTTCCTAACCAATACTACCACTAAAATCTAGCATGTATAAGGAAGAGTTTCCACAGCACGAATGGTTAGTTTTCTACTACTATTTCCCGCGGTCGCGTCGCGTAACGTATTGTCGCGAATAAACCATTCACTAAACCGTAACAAGCCAAGTTGCCTCTCCTACGATATTGTTCTGAACATTGTATATTTATACCTTATGTTTTGTAGATTGTGTACGGAACAATTGTCCGGCAACATATAATTAGCATGTGTCACGAATAAGCCATTCTTCTAAACCAGGGGTCTCCAAACTACGGCCCGCGGGCCACATTCGGCCCGCGGACAGATTTTGGACTATTTCACTTTTTACCACCGGTAACAATGATAATATGGTTTTGGCCCTCGGAACTTACTGGAGTAATCAGTGTGGCCCTAAGGCTGGAAAGTTTGGAGACCCCTGTTCTAAACTGTAATAGGCCAAGTTGCCTTTTCTACGATATTGTTCAAAACTTCGTGTATACCTAACTTGTGTTTTGTGGGTTACGTATTGCATATTCTATATCTTTCACTGCAGAGTAAGCGTTTCACGAGAAACATAGCGCACGGCAATACATGCTGGAAAACCGCTTTCGTTGCATTTAAAGCGTTGGACACCTAGGTATGATTCACAGGAGGTTGTTATCTCTATTCCCGTGTTACTCTCTAGCAGCATTTCGAGCATTCAATCTGTCTTTGGCACTCTACACGCAAAGAATAAAAAGCAATATGTATCCGCAATACGACAAGGAGATTTTAAGCGACGCGTTTTGGTGCCGGGTAATTGTAGTCGAAAGTGTGATGAGCGTGTTCCTCTGCACCCAGAAAATGTGTGATACATACGACGAAATGGATGAGATGCTACGCAGCGTGTCAGTGGTGCGTCGAGGAAGGCCCGTTGGACTTGGCGAACTCTATATCGGAATGTCCTGTATTGTGCCTCGTTTCAATCGAGTTGTCCACTGCGAAGCGGTTTACCTGGACTTTGATGGGTACTGCGAAGTGTTGTTAGTCGATTTCGGCGAGACTATTTACATCGCCTGGTCTCACCTATTTCATTCGGAGCCTGTAGCAAGTGTGCTGCCGGCTGTTGTCATGGAGTGCTCAATATACGGGCTTGAGCGCGTGGATGTTGTAGGTATTGACCAACTCATAGAAGAAGCGTGCGGTAGCGATGGCTTGATCGCTGTCATGATGCGACCCGTTGCCGGCTATAACACTCCGCGCGATCGCTTTACGAACGCGGAGCGCCTGGATATGGCAGTGGATATTATACAGGATGGCCGATTTATCTGAAGACATTGAAATATTTCGACAACTACGCATCGGATCAAAAAAGTTCTGAATAAAATTTGTTCGCCTGGAAGGATCAAGTTTCGTATCGCTGAATAGCTTTTTGAAAAATGAAACATGTCATTTTTCTTTTTTCGATCCGATGTGTAATTTCTCGAGATATTCGTAAAAATCAGGTTTCTTGCGATTACAGCGCCATCTATCACGAATCGAAAAAAAATGTTTCAGATAAAAATTACTTTTTTTTTGGGGGAATCCGAATCTGCAATAAAAAATAGAGGTTCACATTTACGATTTCAAATTTGCCCCTCCCCCCACCCCAGGGGGTAGGGGTGAGGGGTCGACTTTGGTATCATTGGATGACCCCCTTCCAGGCAAACAAACTTTATTCAGAACTTTTTTTGATCCGATGCGTAGTTTTCGAAATATTTCAATGTCTTCAGATAAATCGGCCACCCTGTAGAGGCCCTCGGCCATTAGATAGACATCGGTTACGATATCGATGCCATGGTCGAGGGCTTTGATGAGGTGACCTCTCTCTCTCTCTCTCTCTCTCTCTCTCTCTCTCTCTCTCTCTCTCTCTCTCTCTCTCTCTCTCTCTCTCTTGAACTTCCCCGTGTGCCAGACTAGAGTTCCCTACCGGCCAAAACCCTACCTCCATGGCTTCTTTGACCTGTTCGGTTTATTGCGAAACCTACATCCCCCCGCAGGACCGCCGTTAGGCATAACGTCGCCGGGGAGCTTTCAGTCGTACCTCTACCTCATTTTTCGTGAGTTACCGTACTTCCCCGTCCTCATTATGGTCTACATGAGATTTGGGGTTCTCATAACTTCTTCACTCATCGTGTTTCGTTTCTCTTTCTTTCTTGACATCGCAGTTCCTTAAGGACTTCCGCACAGAAGGAGCTAGCTGCTTTGCAGCCTTTACTCGTTGCCAGCATTTCTTTAACCAGATTATCTGATGTTATGCCAGTTTTAAGCGTAGCATCCCGTTCGGTGCGAGGCCCGCTGAAACGTGTGCATTGAAAAACGGGTGCTCCACATTTTTGTCTGCGCCCGGCAGGTGGGGCACTCCGGTTAATCCTCATATTTGTATTTATGAAGATATGCTCGAAAGCATCCGTGTCCCAACAGCAGCTGTGGTATTAGCCGATGAGTCCACCTTCCTTTCGTTGAGGTATCCCACTTTGTCTGCCATCTTTTAACGCTACGTTGTCTCTCCTGTGGTCGACAATTGTCTGGTCTTAACAGAGTTAATCGTCTTTGCTGGTACAAAGCCCGTCGCTCTTCTGCCAGTATCTCGATCGGTAACATTCCTGCGATAACGCATACGGCATCCTGGGATACCGTGCGAAATACGCATGTTACCCTGAAGGCGCTGAGTCATTGGATTGCAGCTGCCTTCATCCGATACTCCTGTATTTCCATTGCGTCTGTCCAGATGGCTATGGCATATATGAGCACTGAAGTGATCACCGACGCCAGTAGTATTCTTCTCTTCTGTCTCGGGCCGCCTATGTTCTTCATAAGCCGCGATAGCACTACCGCCACATTAGCTGCTTTGGTATTGGTCGTAGCGTGCTTTACGTGCTGCTTGAAACTCGTCCTTGTATCTATCATTACCCCGAGGTACCTGATATAGGGCTGCGATGTGATTGTGTGTTCGCCCACGGCGAGTGTGATAGTTTCCCTGATCTTCCTGCTTGTTATTAGTACCGCTTCTGTCTTGTGTTCAGCAAGCTGGAGGCCGACTGAACTCATCCAGCGTTGGATCTCCCTGAATGTATCCTCGAAGATCAGATTTAGTTCCTCCAAGTATTTTCCAGTGATGATGACTGCTATATCATCTGCAAAGGCGACTAGCTTCGCTCCTTCTGGTATTCTTAGCTTCAATCGTTCATCATACATAATGTTCAAAAGTAGTGACCCTAGCACCGAGTCCTGTGGGACTCCCCCTGTGACTCCGTACTGTTTTGGGCCGCTCTCCGTGTCATACATGAGGACTCTGTTACTCAGGTAGTTCATGACTATCCTCTTCAGGTACCATGGCACGCTTAATCGATTCAGCGCTCCGCATATAAAGTCCCACCTTGCAGAGTTAAATGCGTTGTTGATGTCGAGGATGGCAACTAAGCAGTATTTCTTCGCTTCCCTTTTCCATCGTTCTCCTGATGTGGCTTCCCTGGCAGTGTTCACCATTAGGTTTGTAATGATCTATATGTTTTTTTTTATTTCCTTGCATTGATTAAATTACATTTTCACACAAATTATATTTCGAAAGGATATCCTAAGTATAATGATTTATCCGTCATTTCCGTACAATATACTAATTATTCAATAACTAAATACAACAATTCATAACTTGACGGGTCGTTTTAATTCAAAGTAAATGTTCAGTATAACTTATAGGTGCATATTAGAAATACACATAAGCACGAGGTTTAAAGTAAAATGTCTCAACTGTAGTGATTTATCATCTATCTCTCCCGTACGGCTCTGATTAATTTAACAATATTAACAACTCTCATGGATCCTCGAATGGCTGTACTTATCGGTATATAATATTTACTCATCTTTCTTTTGGCATGGTTGTTTTTTGTGGACGTACTCTGATGACTTGTATGAGCAGCGATCGTTGAGTCGATGAGGTCCACGACTCCAAAAGATGAGACGTCGATGCGGTTAAATTTAACAGGCAAGATAGGATTTCGAACCGTACATTTGATAAATAAGATATAAGAGACAATGCGATCGCTAGCAATAGTTCGCTCCAACTACCTTTACTCGTTACTCTGCGTCTTCTCGTTACGTCTCATTATTATCCCCACTAACCCAGCACAGAGGCTTGCGAGTGGGGTATAACATCCGAAAATTCCTTACATTATCCCCCTTATTTTGTATTCAAGAATTTGAAGGATGCAAAATACCTCTGATCATTCTATCGTTATATAAGGATAATCATCATTCGTTAGTTGTTTCTAAAATGAGCATTCTTGTCCGCTCTTACCATTCGCACAACACACATTCAATGACTCCACTCCACTAAGAGTCTCGTCCTACCATTAGCTACTTACAATACGTTACATTTTCCTTCATCATAATACTTGATTGACCTTACATGTACGACAGTTATCGAACTGAGTGGCAAAATCTGTGTCACAGATTTCGAGATCTATTGATCTATGGGCACATAGTATTTCCTAAGATTGCTACGATTATAGGTTCCTTTCATTTTAGTGTCGTCTTCTATTTCAGCCACAATGAAAGCGTTAGTTCCCCTTGTCGCAATAATTTTGTACGGTCCCTCGAACAAGTGAAAAAAACTTGTGAGTCACTTTATCAATGTTACTAGAAATATGTGGGACCTTCAATAAAACTAAATCATGTATTTCAAGAACTATATTGGAGACCTTTTTTTGCTGTTTTTTACGGTTTTCAAAGTTCCCAAGCAATCTTTCCTTTGCCAGCATTATTTTCACATCGTGCGGTCTGTCTTGACCTTCGGGAAAATCAAAAAGCTCACAGATTTCATCGGCTGGCTTCAAACCCCAATGCAGTTCGTTTGGTACAAACCCAGTACTACAATGAGTAGTGTTATTTAATAGGGTTTCGATTCGAGACAAATATTTAGCCCATCGGGTGTGTTGCTCAGCACAAAATGTACGAAATAATCTCCCAAGCTCTCGCATTACCCTCTCAATAGGATTTTATTGGGGGTGTCGAATAGAGGAAAACACTACCTTTATATCATGATTATTTAACTCTTTCCTCCATATTTTCGCTGTAAATTGTGATCCATTGTCTGACAGTATTCTTTTCGGCTTGCCCACCTCAATGCAATAATTTTCTAAAATTTTCTTCACTACAATTCTGGCGGTTGCGTTTTTTAACGCGTATAACTTTGCAAGTTTTGAGAATGCATCTATAACAACGAATATGTATTGAACCCCACCAATCGATTTAGGCAACGGGCCGTAAAAATCGACCGTCACGAGATCTCCGGGAGCTTCCGATGCTACTTGACAATATTCCCCGTTCATATTTCTTTGTAAATGCTTCACCCTCTGACACAAATCACAACAAACAACAACTCGCTTGACATCCTTATGCATCCCTTTCCAATAAAAAAATCTTTTCAGCTGACATAATGTTTTATATACCCCAGCATGACCAATTCTATCATGCTCCGACTTAACTATTAGATCCCTCATACTGAGAGGCACAACTATACACCATTGTAATGAACAAGAAGGCCTGTGAAACCATACTCCGTTATAATTTTGTACGGCATCGTTTGTCTTGCTTGCACAACGCGCTATCATTTGATTGAGTGATTCGTCTAGTTTTTGCAATTTTGCAAGTCCCTTCAATTCTTTTCTGTAAGCCGGATCTAATTTAAATTGAGCAATTATAACTAATCCATCAATACTACAATTCTGTCTATGGTCAACATCACAAAGGAACAGGCTTGATACAATTAAACGTTCAAGATTCTCTTCTTCAAATTTTCCTACGGGATTTCTACTAAAAAAATCCGCTACAATATTGTCGCGACCCTTACAATACTTTACCACAAAAGAAAATTCCTGAATAAATAAGATCCACCTGGACAGTCGTGCTGTGTGATAAGGCGTTCTATTTAGAAAGGTAAGTCCCTGGTGATCGGTAATAATAATGAAAGAGCGCGCGCTCAGATATATTCTAAATTTCACAATGGAATATACAATTGCAAGCAATTCTTTCTCAGTCGTAGTGTAATTTATTTCCGCGTTCATCAGTCCTCGGCTCACCAAGGATATTATCTTTTGATCATTATTTTCATCGATTTGAAAAAGAATCCCGCTGATACCTTTATCAGACGCATCTGTTTGCAAATAAAAAACTTGATCAATTCGATAATGAGACAATTCAATAGCCTTTCTAAAATTCTCTTTCAGTTCTTTGTATGCTCGCGAATGTGCAGATGTCCATTCCCAATTCGAATTACTCTTTAGTAATGATCGTAACGTCTCCACATAATCCGCATGTTGGTAGCTAAATTGGCGATAATAATTACAAATACCTAAAAACTTTTGCAATTGTTGCTTATTACGTGGTTCCTCAAAGGTCACGATAAGATCGAGTTTGTGAGGGTCTGGAACAATGCCCCTAGGTGATAATACGAATCCCAAAAAATGTACTGAATTTTCGCAGAAACGAGCTTTGCTCAATCGCAATGTAAAATTAAATTCACCTAGTCTAGTCAATATTCGGTCTATATGTTCAATATGTTGCTCAAAATTAATCGATGTAATAAGCATATCATCTACGTAATAATCAAGAAAATCGGAGAAATCATCCTGCAACGCTAAACTCAACGCTCTTATAAATCCACTACCAGCTGTTTTGAGGCCGAATGGAATCACCTTAAATTGATAAACATTACCATCAAATACAAATGCTGTATATTTTCGAGATTCAAACTTCAACGGTATTTGCCAGTATCCGTGTGTCAAATCTAAAGTTGTCAAGTACTTTTTTCCATAGTGTTTTTGCATTATCTCGCTAATAATGGGTGGGGACTCGTGATCTGATTCGATGATAGCGTTAAGATATCGCGCATCAATACAAATTCGTACAGTTCCATCTTTTTTGTCAATAATTCGTAAGGGATTACAGTACGGACTACTTCCCCATTCGATAATATTAGCCTCTAACATTAATTTCAATTCCTTTCGAACTGATTCCCTGAGGTGGATCGGTACCGGATACGAATGATTTGAGACCGGTTTTGACTCAATTAATTTAACTTCATGTTGATACACCGTGGTCAGACCTGGTTTATCCGAGAATACTCTCTTATGTTTGAGAATCAGATTTAACAAAGCCTCCCTCTCCCCCAAATCAGTAATCGTCAGCTTACGCGCGAAAGATCGGAATTGCTCAGAAAAATCTTCCACAGAGTCAAGCGACCTGTCTTCATCAGTATTACAAATATCCCTTTTAGGATGTAAAAATTCAACATTCAAATCACTTTCACCGTCATCATGAGCCTCAACAGTGTTAAGGCGATAATCACCCGATTCTTGAGTAACATTTAATTGATTGATTACACTTTCTGAATCCTTATCGCTTTCCACTTGATTCTTATCCATATGATCCACAACCTTAAATAACGTATTCACATTCAGTAACTCATCACGCACGGATGTATCCAACCGCGTCGTTTCATTGTAAATATTTACCCGATTTTCAATATTATTCCTGATCTCAAACATTTCGTGAGATACATCGTCTTCATTATTACAATCTTCAAATAACGTGTTCAAATTGAATAACTCATCACGCACGGATTTATCCAACTGCGTCGTTTCTTTGTGAATATTTAGCCGATTTTCAATATTATTCCTCATTTCAAACATTTTGTGAGGTACATCGCCTTTATTATTACAATCTTCACTGATTGCTTTTGAAAATTTTCCTGTACCAAAAAATTCCTCCTCTTTACTATTTTCTTTTTTACTTTTTACATTTTCGATCGTTTTCTTATTAACATATTTGTTACAAAACACATTATGACAGTGCTGGTTTGATTTAGACAAGCATGCGCCTGAATCACCGTATGACTTGGGTATTCTGCTTATTGCATAATCATTTCTACACGCTTTTGATACTTGTATGATTCTTATATGCGTGTCTGCCTGCGTCTGCGTTATTTCCAACTTCTCTGAAAAATCCCGATCAAACGTCACTAACCTGGAATCCAGAGGTCGACCTAGTATGCTAATGGTGCGATTTTCGTAGTTCATTATCCCCCTATTCTGGTGCAACCAATCATTACCCAGTATGCAAGCTGATGTTAAATAGGGAATTACTAAGAAAATCTGTCTAAAAGTGCAGTCCCCGATATTAGCCTCAAATAATACCTGTCGTTTTATCGTTGTCTTTTTCTGACCAATGGCGGTTGATACGTAAATATTCGTTACTGGAAGTTCATTTAGTCTATAATAGCGTTTTAACTCCCCATAAGTCTGTTCAGAAATACATGTGACCTGACTACCAGTATCTATCATTACTTTCAACGTACTGTTTCCCATAGAAAGCTTAACGTGTGGACTAGGCCTAATAGTTGATTTTATCATTGTCGGGTGTGAATTTATACCTTCAATTTCTTTGTGCAAGTCCTCTACAAAATCATAATGTCTACAACACGATGCGGGACCTTTATTCATCGTTTTTCTGCATTTAGTTTAAAGGATTTCCGTCGTTCGCTGCAGGGTTGTGCATCTGTTGATTGTTTGATTCACTCACCAAGCTATTTTTAGAATGATTTACTTGAAAATTAGGCGGCGGTATACGAAAGTCAGGCAATGATCTCTGCTGTGCACTGCTATGCCCAAAAGATTGTGCAGCATTTTCATTTGTATTATGCATCTGGGGTTGACTGTACCCCCATATTGGTCGCGATATTCGATTGTCTTGCAAGAACGATTCTCCTCCTCGACAATAATTTTGAGAATTTCCAGTACCCTTCATGTTCGATCGGTATTGTCGCGAAAATTGTAAACTATTAACTTGACCATTCTGCGTACGATAATTATTTCTCGAATCCCTATTACGATTAAATTCTTCTTGATCAATATCAAGTTGTGCGAGAGCTTGCGCGACTAAATTCGTATCCGAGTAATTTACTGCTGCTAAACTTGTTCTCACTCGTGGTGGAAATTGTTGAATTATAGAATAATTGATCTCATATGGAGTCAAAGCCGGCTTAAAATGTCGGGAGTCTTTTATCTGTTGGTAAAAATACGAGTGCATCGAACCTGCATTCGATTTAAATCTACGACTGTTTCATTGATTTTTATACTGAACCTGGACGGGAATTGAATAAAATTCCGATATGAAAGACTGCTTAAAATCATCGAAAGTCGCTATTGTATCCTTTACTACATTGTACCAAATTTTTACCCTTCCCTCAATTATATTTTCTATGACGACTAGCTGATGACCGACGCTCACGTTCTTTAATTTGAAATAGCGTTCGACGTCTTCGATATAATCAAGTGGGTTGTTTTCTTCTAAGAATTTAGGAACACTTATATTTATGTGTAAATTTTGCAAATGATTAACGAGCCTATGTACCAATTGATGACTCACATGATTATTTCTTTCACGCTGGCCATTTACAGGTAGCGTTGCTTCCTGTATCGGTTGTTGGTTGTTAAGCGCACGATTTTCACGAAGCGCAGCATTTTCAGCTCTCAATCTTTCCAACTCCAGTCTCCGTTCTTCTATCCTTGTCTGTTCTTCTCTCAGATGTTGCCACTGTTGTTCGATGTCTAATCTATTATTTTCCTGGCGTTCTGCCATTGTTTTTGTATTGATTGTTTTCCTGCGAATATTCGAATGTATCTTAGTCACCTTACTTTTATTTGAAATCCTTGATACTATCGCGTTAGCCGTGCTCAACGAATTTCTTGAGCTATTTGATAATCCGGGCAATAAACCCCGGTGGTTTACTTCACTCGCTACCTTCGATCGAGTTATACGTGGCGACTCTGTGTTCACTTTGTTTTTCATGAGTTACGGCTACGTGTTGCCGTGCCAGCAAGTTGGGCGCCAAAATGTAATGATCTATATGTTTTTTTTTATTTCCTTGCATTGATTAAATTACATTTTCACTCAAATTATATTTCGAAAGGATATCCTAAGTATAATGGTTTATCTGTCATTTCCGTACAATATACTAATTATTCAATAACTAAATACAACAATTTATAACTTGACGGGTCGTTTTAATTCAAAGTAAATGTTCAGTATAACTTATAGGTGCATATTAGAAATACACATAAGCACGAGGTTTAAAGTAAAATGTCTCAACTGTAGTGATTTATCATCTATCTCTCCCGTACGGCTCTGATTAATTTAACAATATTAACAACTCTCATGGATCCTCCAATGGCTGTACTTATCGGTATATAATATTTACTCATCTTTCTTTTGGCATGGTTGTTTTTTGTGGGCGTCCTCTGATGACTTGTATGAGCAGCGATCGTTGAGTCGATGAGGTCCACGACTCCAAAAGATGAGACGTCGATACGGTTAAATTGAACAGGCGAGATAGGATTTCGAACCGTACATTTGATAAATAAGATTTAAGAGACAATGCGATCGCTAGCAATAGTTCGCTCCAACTACCTTTACTCGTTACTCTGCGTCTTCTCGTTACGTCTCATTATTATCCCTACTAACCCAGTACATAGGCTTGCGAGTGGGGTATAACATCCGAAAATTCCTTACAGGTTTACCGGGTCAAGTGTCGATCGAGGATTTCTGAAGCCGTATTGGTTATCTGCTAGAGAGTTCTCAATAGCAGCTTCGATTCTGTTATGCACAATGCGTTGGAGGATTTTGCCGGCTGTATCCAGCATGCAAAGTGGACGATACGATGATGGTTCGTTTGGCGGTTTCTTCTCTATCGGGAGTAGCACGAGCCTCTGCCGTTTCCATGGTTCTTACCCTGACGCATGCATTGTACACGTCTAAAAATACCTCTGGCACTTTACTGGCTGCCGTCTTCAGAGCGACGTTCGCTATGCCATTTAGTCCAGGCACTTTATTGGTTTTGGCTTTACTCACAGCCTTGACAAGCTCCTCCAGTGTAACAGGTGGGATATTGTGTTCTTCTATCCCGTCTGCTTGATATACGTGTTCCAGTTGCTGTGGAAAAAGTGTCGTGACTATTTTCCGAAACAATTTGGGATTAGTAGGGGTTAACATTGGTTGGCTTCTGAGCCGGGTCATGAACACCTTGTATGGTCTACCCCACGGGTCGTCATCCACCATGCTGAGCAACTCATCCCAATACTGCCTTTTGCTGCGTTTGATGGCTTTGCTCAGCTTGGAGCTTGCTTCCTTGTGCTTCTGTTCCAATGCAACATGTGTGCTTTTACCACGGGCACGTTAGGCCAGCCTCCTAGCCTTATGGCTTTTCGAACGGAGCGTAGCTATCGTATCATTCCACCAGTACACAGTGGGGTGATGGTTGTTTTCTCGTTTCCTTGGCATGCTAGCATCGACTGAGGTAGTGTAAGGACGGACAGAAGAAGAAGATGTTTAAACACCTTTGGCCATTAGCGATTCCATCTTCTCCGTTGCATTCCCGTGTTCAATGCATGTATCTTTCATGGCTACGCAGAACAGGTTTCCATCAAATTTGCCTGGTTTCCAGCCATTGGCGTTCAATTTTTTCAGTAGTAGTCCATGCCGCCTAATGCTTCATCGGATTACCGATGAAATAACGCGATGATCACTAAGCGTGCAAAGATCAGTCACCTTCCAGCTAGCACTATCTCTTGCCAGGCAGCTGCTGACAAACGTCAGGTCTACTATAGAGCTAGCCTCGCCCCTGTTGAATGTGGGTGATGTACCACTGTTAAAAAGAATCAGGTCCAGAGAGTAGAGGACCTCCAGGAGGGCTCGCCCTCTTCTGTCCGTCCTCACACTACCCCAGTCGACTGCCCAGGCATTGAAGTCTCCGGCTATTGCGATGAAACTCCGACCTGTGGCAGCTTTGCCCATTGTGTCCGCAGCCCAGGGTAATCTATCGATCTGCCTATATGGCTACGATGTGATCACAACGTCTGGACCTAACTCTTTCACCGTCTGCATGAGCAGATCTTGTGCAGCCTCACAGTGGTTGAGGTTTATTTGTAGTATCCTCATTGTCGTTGTTGGGTTAGCGCCTGATGTGCGTGCGTATCTGATGTCTGTGCATCTGCCGCTGCGGGTTGTGTCCGCAGTTCTTGCTACCTCTCTCTGCACAGAGTACGCAGTGGGCCTCTCTATAACACTTTTCGATTTTATGACCTGACTTTCCGCATTTCATGTAATCATTTGATCTATTGATCGCACTTCTGCAGTTTTGCGCCAGATGGTAATACTTTCAACACTTGCAGCACTTGGTGGGCTTCAGCTACTCGCGAACACGGCACACAACCCATCCAATGCGTATATTTCCTGTTTCTACCACTCTTTTCGCGAGATCCGCGGGTAGTTTCACAACCGCCGTCTGGGTATCCCAATAGGTTTTGCGGAGGGTCTTGATTGAGTCGGTCCCTATCGCCTTATCAGCACCAATCTCTTCAACGAGTCATTTACAGATCTCCTCCTTGGTGGTTACTTCATCGAGATCCTTGATTTCGATGAGTATCTCTTGCACCCTGCGCCTGACAGCGGCGTCTTGACCGAGTACTTCCTCGATTGAGAAGCGCAGTTCCGCCGTTTCTTCTGGGCTCGTTCTGTCGAGGATGAATATTAGCTCCGTCCCCCCCCCTCCCGTCTTGTGGATCTTGCTCACTCACTTTCCGACTTCCGCGAGCTTGGAGTCACTTTTGACCTCGCTCAGAATTTCGGAGTAGCTCACTTTATCACCTTTTTTCTTGATTACCAAGGCGTTCGGGAGTACAGGCTTCTTTTGCTGTATGCGGGGCTTTCTATTCACCTCTTGCTATCCCTGGAAGGTCTCCTTCACTTTCGGCGGCCCCTCGCTCTGCTTCAGAACCTTGTTCTATTCTAGTTAGATGTCCTGCAGGGTGTTCTGCTCTCTTCTATTCTTTCTCTTGGCCGACCTAGAGTACTGCGATGGTGGAGTGCGAGTTTTCCTCTTCTTGTCTTGCGTACGTTAATGAACAGGTGTCACGTCTTCTTTATGTATACAAGTCTTCTTCTGCGGGCGGTTGAGAGAGAGCGTCGTCTGCGTCCCTTCCACTACAATCTTCGGTAGGAGTCCTGTACCTTCCGACCGCTTGGTGCCATCCCGCTCGAGCTGGTATAGCCGGGTGAAGGCGCTCTTCATGGCCGCCGCCATCTTCTCCACCTCATGGTCGATGTTTTTCTTCTCCCCGATGAACTCCCAGAGTTTTGTTATCTACTCTTCGAGTCTTTCAAGAGCCCGAGACTTCTCGGTATCAGTACTGTGTCTCAGAGATTGCACCGCTATGGTCTGCGCACTCTGTCTGCACTCAGCAACATCTCCTGTTTCTCCAAGCTCTATCCAAGCTCGATCAGTTTTTGGGATTCTTGGATATGGACCGTCTGTCCATATTCTTTTTTCTCTTCTTCAAGATTTTTTCCTGTTTTTTCTTGGTTATTTGTATTTGTATTCAAATTTTCGTTCATATTGTTCCCACGAGTACCCAGGGAAAGTGGGTCCGCCCCCGCAGAGCCCCGGTTGCTGGGGTAAGGCTACTGAATACACCTGGGATTGGACCTGTTATCCCCAGGGCAACCACTTGTGACATCTCTCCCATATGCCATGCAGCTCTCGACGCGGTGTCTAACGTCTTAGCTTGGGTTTGTGTTTATTCCGCGGGGGCTGTTTTATTATCACCCCAGCCACACCCCTATCCGCCAACCGGGGACGCGCCATATGGCAATATCACCTCTGCTCAATGTACATGTGTGTACGCGCGCGCGCGCGTGTGTATCATGCGTGTGATATATGTAAGTGAGTAAGTGAGTGAGTAAGTGAATACTTTCGAGAGACAGGAATGTAAAATCACCGTGGAAGGAGGGTGGATGTCGACTTTCTCATTTAAACGACCCATCCTTGAGATATTGTCAAAGTCATTTTTTTTCTAGGTTGGTACATCTGTCAGTTGCTTACATGTCACTTTTAAGCGCAATGTGTCAGATAGTTTGTGTGGGATAGCTTTGTAAACAAGTCATTGTTTGCTGTACTCTGCGAATTTCGCTATGTCAAATTTAGTTGAGCAAAGAGTGTGCCTAAAATTTTGTGTTTCTAAAAAATATCATGTGCGGAAGCGTTGAAAATGTTAACGGTAGCCTACGGAGACTCGACAATGTCGAAAACAGAAGCATATGAGTGGTACAAAGAATTTATAGCCAGCCGTACTGTGGTTGATGATTTGCCTCGCTACGGTCTCCCATTCACCTCTGTGGCTGACGAAAACATAGAAAAAGTTAAGAAAATTATGCTCAAAGATCGTCGTGTGAGCATCAGGGAGATAGCAGCCAATTTTGATGTCTCGTTCGGATCGGTGCAGAGCGTTATGCACGATGTTTTGGGCATGAGACGAGTTCAAGTGCGAGAAACAACTTGTGGTTTCTTCATCACGACAATGCACCGGCTCACACATCTCATCTTGTACGCGACTTTTGAAAGGAAAACAACGTTAATATAGTTCCGCAAGCTCCGTATTCACCTGACATAGCCCCGTATGACTTTTTCCTGTTCTCACGACTCAGGTTACCACTTCGCGGAAAGCGTTTTGAGACGATTGAGATGATAAGGAGAATTCACAGAAAGCTGAAGGCGATTCCAAAATCGGCCTATGAAAAATGTTTTAAAGATTGAAAGAAGCGTTGGAATATGTGTATTGCTTTTGATGGAGATTACCTTGAAGGAAATAAAATAAAAAGTAAAATGAAAAAAATAAAAACAATTAATTATCGTCCTACGCAACTACCCTAGGGCCTTGCGAGATCGTGCTTGTAGCTATTGAGCGAGGAGGACACAGAGCGCTATAGCTACCTATTTTTGCCACGTTACAGTGTATATAGGCTCACTGAATCAACGCGGTCACGGTATTGGAAGTTTCCTAGGATGTCTCTTTCGACGTATAATACCTCTCTTCAAACGTGGTGTATGGACTGTCGGTAAAGAGGCACGTCGCGTGGGTATTAACATAGCCACGGATATTATAGATTCTGGCATGTATCCAAGAGAAGCATTCAAAACGCACCTGCGCGAGTCAGCGGAAAATCTGTTGCGTAAGGCTAAAGCAAAAATTAGTACGCTCATGTAGGGCTCAGGCTATAAAGCTTTTATAGTAATATTATAGTATAGTTGAAAAGGTCATTCGCTTTTTATTTGTAAACGCCATACCTGTATATGTCATCATGTATGATTCTTGAATCGGGACATCTCATACTCGACAGCGTGTGACCGTGAATTTCTCGGAAATGATTGAGTGCAGTGATAATCCTTTACGTGCCAGAATCATGACGGTTGATGACAGATGGGTAATTGTAAATACGTATTTCACGGTCATCCTTTAGATAGAAAGCACTTATGTTCTACTAGAGTAAATTGTAATAATTTTTGCGACAAATTCATTCAACCAAGTGCCAGAAGTATACTATCCAAATTTTCCATTACCTAACGTAGCAGTTGTCAGCAACGTAATGGAATCGATTTAACCGTTGCTTTTTTACAAATAGGTATGTGTTGAGAATTCAACAAGAATGTTGAGAATCCGTCCGGTGATGGCTTGACCGACCTGTGAATATATTGACGGAATGTGAGTACTCACTCGAGGCAAGAGGAAAATAAAACCAGACCAAGTAGATGTTATCGTGAGGAAGTAGTTTATTCTACCTTCCAAACCGTGGTACAAAGTACAATTTTAATACAAAATGTGTGGTCACTAAAATTGAAAATTAATGCCAAAATGAGTTAATTTAGAAAATCAGTCAAAACATGAATTTAGAAAAAAGGTACAATTTATAATAATAAATAAACAAATTGAATTTTGAATGTTATTTGAGCAGCACACAATTACATTATTTGTGTGCTGAGTGTGATTGAGCTTGAGACAGCGGTGCGTGCCACGTAGTGAAAGCTACGCAGCACGACACGCTGATGCCATTGAGTGCGAAAATGTGTGCGTAACTCGCTGCAACTACTCAGCACTGTATTGCAGAGTAGCTGCAATGAATTAATAATGAGAGCACTCTCAGCAAATATTGCAGGAGTGCTGGTCTATGTGAACTCAGCTACGCAGTCAGCACTGCGTAGCACAATACAAACAGATATTGAGGCTGTACAAATGAACTGCGTATAGTCACTGTGCTTTCCTAGCAGAATTTCTGGAGGAAAGCACAGTGAATAGACCACACCGGTATAATTGTATTAATTATACCGGCTCAAGCAAGTGAGGAGAGCATGATGCTGCATGTGCTGCAGCGCATGCCACGAGTGAGCCAAAGTGGTGATGCACCGTATTTATCTCCTCACTGACAGTGAATTTCTACCAAATTATGTCAATGTACTCTTACCTTGAGCAAATGAGTCCTGATGAGCGAGATGTTGAGCGAGTCCGATGTATAAATCCATGAAACAGTCCGAGAGTCTGGATGCGTGCTGTTCTTGCCGGTGCGTGCGAAAAAGGAGTCAAAATTTCCAATATGGCTGCGGAATATGAAAGTTTCGTTGGGCGCTGGAGTCAGTTGAGCGAGATAGCCGGTGAGCGAAACCGAAGTCAAGCGAGAGAGACATCCTCTCGCTTGACGCGGCGTGCCAACGAGGCACATCCTCGGCTTCGCGAAGCCCATGCTTCGGCTATCTCCGACTCAACCGAACAACGTGTAGCAAAGCAGCGCAACAGGTAGGCGCACGACGATTATCGATCGCCGTGCGCCAGCTGAATTTCCAACAGTATGACATCATTACTTTATAGGTAAGTAGTATGTGTACACCTTTGCTCCATCCCACTCCTATCCCCACTCCTTCCCCCACCACGCGGCTACCCCCACCACCGCACTTTTCCACCGCCACGCTACCCACTCTGCTTGACCAGTGTCGGTAACGTGGAGATGGTAAAGTGAGGAGGTGTATGTACCTTGGTGAATAAGGAAGAGTAGAGATAAGAGCAGGATGGAGTAAAGGTGTACACATACTTGGAAAAATGAATAAAATTATGTACTCACCACCGCAGCTGTTGTAGGCATCTACCCTCCTGCCAAAGCGATTTCAAACACCTGTCTCTCGAATGTACTCACACACACACACACACACACACACATATATATATATACACGCACAGCGTCATGTCTTTAATTCATTACTATGTCCTCGTCAAAGCCCTCGTCCACGGCATCGATATCGTAGCCGATATCTACTTCATCACCGAGGGCTTCTATAATATCCGCCGCCACGTCAGCGCGTTCATCATCTCTACCGCACGCTTCTTGACGAGCTGCTCAATACCTGCAACATCCACGCGTTCGAGTCCGTATATGGAAAACTCCATGAAAAGAACCGGCAGCATACTTGCTAGAAGTTCCGGATGAAATAGGTGAGACCAGTCGATGTAAATAGATTCGCCGAAATCGACTAACAACACCTCGCAGTACTCATCAAAATCCGGGTAAATCACTTCGCCGCGGACAACGCTATTGAAACGAGGCACAATACATGACATGCCGATATACAGCTCCCCAAGTTCAATGGGTCTTCCACGACGTTCCACCAAATACACGCTACGTAGGAGCTCTTCCAGATCGTCGTATGCATCGCACATTTCCTGTGTACGCAGGAACACGCTCATCACACTCTCGACAAACATTAATCGGCACGAAAACGCGTCGCTTACAATCTCCTTGCCGTATCGTGGATACATATTGCTTTTTATTGTTTGCAAGTAGGATGCCAAATATAGACTAAATGCTCGAGATGCTGCTAGAGGGTATCGCGGGCATAAAGATAACAGTCTCCTATGAATCATAACTAGGTATCCATCACTTTGAATGCAACGAAAGCGGTTTTCGAGCATGCATAGCCCTGCGCTATGCTCCTCGCAAAGCGCTTGCTCTGCAGTAAAAGATATAGAATATGATCTCTCACAGATAGAGAGAGAGAGAGAGAAAGACTTCTATTATAATTCTCTAATTATTATGCTATAAAAATAAGAGACACAGTAAGATCAGATATTTTTGAAATTATCAATATTTTATGGAAAGCACTTTACACATTTACCGTCGTATGCAACAGCCCTGCAAACACGGTAATCCACGCTCAGAGATTCCTTCACCGTTAATTTTATTTTTATCGCTATACGGAATTAATTTGTATTATCACTCGTAATATCGCTTTTAAGTTATTTTTCGCTGTGGGCGTTGTCATCATAGTGTACTTCTGAAAAAAGAATGAAACAACTATTTAATTGAACGCACTGATCAATAAAAAACATCGTGTACAGAATAATCGATATTGTCTTACCTGATATGCCATGCCACATTATACAAAGTTGGCAGCGTTGATGATCTTCTGCTACCGACGACAACTGTGGATGAGGATGTCGGGTGGCACTTTTTTTCCCGAAGTTAGCTCTATCTGTACAGTATATGTATCTTCCTCTCGCTCTCCATGACACGAATAACGAACCCTCGGTGTCGGCTCATATGCAGGGGCTGCTCGCTTTGCGAGACATTATTTGTTATAATTAAAAATAAATATTACATGATTTAAAATTACGATTTAAAAATTATTTTATATTTTTTACTTACCAAGTTCTGCTGCTCTGCTGCTAA